>PVLD010000183.1:0-91248 GCA_004027595.1 Dinomys branickii
AGCCTCGCCAGCATCTGTTATTGGATGACTTTTTCATACTGGCCAGTCTTACTGGGGTGAGATGAAATCTCGATGTTGTTTTTATTTGCATTTCTCGAATGACTAAGGATGTGGAACATTTTCTCATGTATTTATTTGCCATTTGTATTTCTTTGTCTGAGAATTGTGTATTCATCTCAGATGCCCATTTCTGGATTGCAGACCCAGCTTTCAATCTGGCTCTACCACTAATAACAAGGAAACTGGACCAAGCTCTTCTCTAAGCCTCAGTTTTGTCACCTGTAAACAGGGTCCCCAGAGGCACTGGTATCAGAGTTACTGCACAAGACGGTACAACCCAGAGCATCTGCTGCGGCACAGTCCCGGCACTGCGCATCCAAGTGACAAATACTGGTATTTATTAGAAGCCACAAGGTACTCTGTGTTCTTTTCTTCCCTTCTCTCCTTCTCTCTTCCTTCCTTCTTCCCAAGTTGGCATAAAAATTATTTTCCGTTTCCTCACCTCCAATTAGATATTGATTAGAGTATCTGATTGAGAATGAGCACTTAATAAAAGTAAATAAGTTCTGACATTTTATTTTTACTCTTGAATAAAAATGCTCACCATCCTCCTGAAAATGAGCCGTCACATTTTATTTAACAGCACAAAAGATTTGTACATTTGGCCCTGCAGGAGCCGAGGAATCTATTTTCATTATAACAAACATTGATTTTGCATTAAAAAGTCTCATTATTTGAGATAATGACTGCTGGGCCCCTTAGTTATTCTTTTGGTTCCTAAATCATTAAAACTCTAACATTTAAAGAGCAAGTGGGACTGCACTGGTTCCCAAATTGTCACAAATGAGTCGTTCCCTCGTGTGCCTGCCTCAATGGAGAGATTCAAGACCTGCGGAGATGCAGCAGCCCACGCAGGTCCAGTTCCTTCACCTGCAGCTGCAGAACTCCAAGTTCCGGTTGGACCTGGTTCTTTTACAACCATTTCACAGATGAGAAAAGGAAAGAAAAATACCTCTGGCCTCTGTGTTCATCTCCAACCAGTTCTTTGAATCAATGCTAATTTTAAAGGAGCTTGAAAGAAGGGTAGGAACAGCGTCTGTCCTGAGACTGGGAGTTGGTGGCATTCTGGTGGCCATGGTGGGGGCAGAGGTAACCGGCGGGCCTAGCTGGCACCACCAGCAAAATAAATTATTGACTCCAGGAATATTCCACTGTGGATGGTTTTCCATAGATACACTCTCTGATCCAGGGTGTTTATGCTGCCTGCGACCCCGCTGGACTTCTCATTGGCAAGCCACATGTGACACAAGTGAGTTTTGCAGAATTTCAACCACATGCACCGATTTGGATAATGTATTCTTTCAGAAGCCAGGGCTGAGCTTTAAACAAAGCATAATCCTGCCTGCATATCAATTTCCCCAGGATGGTGAGGAGGGGGGAAAGAAAAACCCCGAACTGCGATGCTTTCAGCAGCAGTATTTCCATTTGGGGTTTAGCAGGAGGGACGTCCGAGCAGTATTCACAATCTCCTGGTTCATTAACAGGAGCGCAAGGAAGGCAGGGGGGAAAGGTGGGGAGCGAATCATAAAATATGAAAGGACTTCCCTGGAAATTGGCATCAATGTGATTTATTCAATCCAGACCCAGGCTCAACTATTTGAAAATAATTGAATAGTTGATACCCACTGCCACTTGTAAGTGATGGGAACATGGGCTGGGGTGGAATGAAGGAAGGTGTGGGGAGGAATTTGAGATGTCCCAGGTCACAGGATGCCCCAGCCTTCTGGAAGAAGACAAGAACTCTCTCTGGACCCTTGCTGAACCACTGCTCGCTTCTTAGAGGAAGCTCTCTCTCCCTGCACTCCCATCCACACAGACATGGGTTTCTGCATAGCTGGAACCACCCTACATAAACTTGGCCTTGTATTCTGAGCATTTTTTTCCTGTAAAAAATCTTCCATTTAAAAAACTATAAATAAATGATATTGCTTATGATAAGAAATGCAAACAACTTAGAAATATAAGGAACATTTCCCCTCTTTCCACATAGACACCCATCCTCTAAAACTGCTACTATAAACAGCTTAAGATTTGTCCTTCCAGATATTTTTCTGTGTCTATAAATGTGTGTATAGACACACACACACACTTTTAAACTTCTTTTGCCAAAAGGCATCCTATTTGCAACTTTTTCAACTAACAACTTTGTGAACACGTGTCCATGTTGGTACATTCGGACAGCCACTTCTGTCCTTTTATCACTTATACACATTCCACTGCTTACGTTATTCATCCCTTCTTTGCCAGGCAATTAGAGTATTTTCTGTGTTCATCACAAGCAGTGCCCCTGCACCATCACACACGCGTATACATACATCTGGGCAAATGTTTCTGCAGAATTGATTCTCAGCAGTGAGAAGGCAAAATCTCAGCATGCGACCCGTAAGCATTTTCCATACTGTTTCAGGCGCCCCGGTTATCACTTTTACTACCTGCAGAACCACCTCTTGAATCCAGCTTAGCTAAACTTGCTTAGCAGTAAGAAAATGAAATCCTTGCAAAGAACTTCTATCTGCCACTGCCTTCATCCAGAAAAAGGAAAGTAGCTCGGTGAATCCCTGGAGGTGAAATGTGAAGGACCCTCCCCAAGGCAGGGTCTGGAAAGACAGCAAACCCAAGAATTGTATGTGGAATTTGGAGCTTCCCAAAGGATCTGGGAGAGATGGGAATGTGTGGGGCGTCTATGCAAAGGGAAGAATCCTTCAGGAATATGGCAGGAAACGTAAGCTCCTTTGAGAGAAAGCCAGCCAGCCTGAACAGACCCCAGGTGGGCTTTAGCAGACAGGCTTTTAAGGCCCAGGCATCTGATCTTCATTTACAAAGCATACTTTGTTCTATGTAGGTAGAAACTGAAGAAGCAGCTATGGAGGGGGAAACCCTTCATTTTGTAACCTTTGCTGATCCCTGCAGAGTAAACAGCCCTATCACAGTGCCACTAAATGCCCCCTTGATCTTCCTCTGAACCATTGATAAAATTCCACTCCACCCAAGAGCCTAAGGCCAGAGGACCTTCCCTGAGCAGAAGAAAGCAGATAGGTCCAGCCTGTAGCAAAGGGATGGACAACGTAGGCTGAGGCAGGGTCCCCAGAGGGGGCCGGAAGTGAGCTGCAGCAGTCCTTTGAGAGTTGATGGGGTACTTAAGGGGACTTCCACCTGGTGCTCCAGTTTGGGGTACAAGACTCCCCTGTTCTTGTGCCCTTGATTCTCTCACCAGTTGCTATTCTAGCAGTGCTGCTTGCATTCAAGACTGTAAGCTCAGCTTCCCCTGCTTCTTCACCGTCCTCCTTTCCCTTCCGACCTATACACCACCGGCCACTACTCCACTGGCCTTGCCAGCCCCAAACACAGGCTGTACCCCCCCCACCCCTGCCCTCTGCCTGGACACTTCCACCCCAGCTAGTCGCAGCTTCTCCCGTTCCTCACAGCCAGATTCAAACACTCCCTCTGTAAGGTTTCCCAGCAGAATCCCACCCCCATAAGCCCCACAACCTTTGGTTTAAGTGGTTTCCACACCATGAACTTCCTTCTGTCTCCACAGTCTGCACAGCTCCCTGGAGGAGGAGACCCAGACTAACCATCAACCCATCCTCACACACACAGCGATTTCAGCGAAGCTGACCTTGGCTCGTTGTCTAGCATACTCTGAGCCCTGTCAACATTCATGTGACTGTCCCCTGGAAGACAAGAATTAATTGTCCCCTTATATCTGTTACACATATGTAGACACCGAGGCTCAGAAAGCCTTGGCACTGGCTTTGTGAACCACCATCAACCAAGGCAGAGATCTGCCTTCTTCCCCCTGGCGCAGGGGCAGGCATCTAAGAGGTGATTTGGGCCACATGCTTCCCACCTGGCATCCACGGGTTTATTTCCAAGAGACCTCATGTCTATTGGCACACAAAGGGGAGAGGAAGCAGACATCTCTTCACCCCCTTCTGCTTGTTTTCTTTGTTTGCTTTTTGTGGGTGGCAAGTCATCCTTTCAAGCTTCATGTGGGTGTTGTGGTTGGTGGTGGTTTCTTAACATTAAAAGAGGAGTCCATCCATAGCAGAGTCAGCCCATCCTTTGTCCTATAGATGAAGAAATTGAAACCCAGAGGGGATCAAGGGCTTGGCTAAATCACACAATGAATGTGCAGGTTTTGTACTGTGATCACTCACCAAGGCCAAGCTCTATTTTTCAAAATTTCCTTCCCTGTGTGGTTCTGGGATTGGGGGAGTCCCAGGAGGAATGTGTGCTGGATCCAAACATGAGAAGTAGGGAAGCAGCCTCGTGTGGCTGAAGGTCTGAGCGGGATCAGGCCAAACCACCACTCATGTGGGTGTGGCCCAGCTGCGGTCACCTTGTGGGCTTGAGCCAGCAGCCAGGCAGGTGGCAACTCCTGGATATTGTAGCTCCATGGCAAAGTGGCTAGCTCTTCAGCAGATCACTCACATCAGAGGCAGCGGAGACAGGCCAGTCCCAGGTGGACCAGACACAGGTGCTCACAGGCCCCCTTGCGTTCCTTCTCCTTGTGGGTAGCAAGTCATCCTTTGTCCTTGCTTGCTCTTCCTGTCCATCTTCCCTCCCCGACTGCCAGCCCACTGACTCCAGGCCCAGAGCAGACACACAGGCACAGACGGACATCACTGCCTGGAAAGCCAGCCATAGCAAAAGCTTCAGCCCTAGCGTGCAGCGCTCGGATCACGCACTCACACTGACCCAGGGACCTAACTACAGACTTCACAGCCTGAGAGTCCTGTCCCTCTGCTCGTGGCTCCTTGCCACTCTCTGGAACTAAAGAGGCATCTTGGGACCCGTGAAATCACTGCTCTGACACTGGGCTGTCTGACATCTGATTCCCCAGACCAGTGGTTGAGGAAGACGTGTCACCCTTCCCCGGTGCATCAGCATTGTCCCCAGCAGGCGCGAAGGACACTCAGTCCAGCCTATTCCCCTCATCCAGCCCTCAGCAGACTGCAGGGCAGATGTACTGTCTTGGTCCTACATATTCCCCTCACCAGCAGGCCGGGGATGTTGAAGGTTATTTATTTCTCCCAGTCCCCAGGCCCATAACCTCTGAGCTGCCTCGGTGCCTGCTGTCCCGAGGACTCTGTTAATCAGACAGTAAAGATGTCACACCACCGGCTTGGCCATTGCCCAAGCAAGCCCCAGGCTGGCCCTTCCTCGCAGTCACCGCCGCCCGCATGCTGAGCTGGGACTTATTACTGCTCACCCTGATGGGCTCCTGCAGTGTGATAGGACTGTGGTCCTGAGCAGGAGAATTCAAGACTAACTGTTCTGCTTTCCTCATCAGCTCCTTTCCTCGCTTCCATAAGGTTCCCGGTAGCCCAGAAACTCTCCTTTCTCCAAGCTACTTCTGAGAGAAAAGGTCCTCGTCGATCTATGGAACAAGGTGGATCTAGGTTCAAGTTTCTTGGTTGCCCTTGCCAGGTCTGTGATCTTGGAGAAGTCACATAACATCTCTGGGCTTTAGACATTTCCTTTCTAAGATGAACAGACTAATGTTAACCTGATAGGAATGTTGCAAGGGTTAAATAAATTTCCACAGGTGAAGTACATAGCCCAGAGTTTGGCATTACAATGTACTGCATAAGTGGAAGCCGTTATTCATGTTATTACAAATACTGTTTTTTATCTTTATGGCCATATGGGTAGGGACAGCATCTGACTTGTTTTCTCTACTGCCCATAACAGGGCAGAGCTCATAATAACGATCAGTATCTCCTGGTTAAGCACATAAATGTCACCTGATTAGGCCCAAAGTGTTACGGGTAAGGTAGGTAGGACAGCAGGACGTTTAGAGATTTCGGTAGGTAGAGTTCTGTTCCAGTCCCTTTTTCTCGAACTTGATGAACTGTACCCAACTCCAGGTTTTTCTCTGACCCGCAGACCACAGGTCATGACTATAGGAACTTCTGCTGCCAAGGACATTTGTACCTGCCAACCAAGCCACCTACACTTGGGTATATCCAACTCCATGCCCAGCTGTCCACAGCACAATGCAAGCAGGGGTCTAGCTCCATTAAAAGGCTACCTATTAGTATCCTTGATTTAACAGATGAAGAAACTGAGGCATGGGAGGTTTTCCCTTCCTCCATGGCCTCAAAGCAGGCTTCAAACTCACGTGTTGCCTGCCGTAAAAAGATCATACTCAGATTTTATGTACTCTGCAAGACAGCTATTAATACCCTCATGTACAGGTAAGGGGGCTGAGACTCAAACAGGGTTAATAATTTAACTAAACCCACACAGCTACTATGGCAGTCTCATACCACATATGGGGATTAGACTTCAGAACGAGTGTATCGGGCCGAAGATGCATAGGGTTTATTTTAACCTGATTACCCTTCTAGGAGCTAGAATGTTTTCCTAGTGTATACCCTAGCACGTGTTTACCTGACCACACTCAAATTTAGGGGCTGATGAGCTACTGAAGGAAAGTCTGGGAGATGACTTCAGGACATGGACTGCTTCAGCCCTTATCCATGTAGGTCATTGGTTGCTCCTAACCAAAATGAGGCAAGGGAGGGACGTGAGGTCCACACAATTGCACTTTCATGGTAATATCCACCGGTCTTATTATACCTGAGTAGACATCACCGCTGGGCTGATTAAATGAAAAGGTCTATAAAAGCACCAGCACAGCAGCTGGCCTAGAGTGAGCGCCCAGTAGGTGTGTGCTGAATTTGAATCTAAAAACACTGACTCCCTCAATAACACCAGGTTTCCGCCAGGTACTTCACACAGAAGCAGGCATTGGGAACAGCAGTGACGAAGACAGACCAGAGCTCCGCCCCCGTGGAGCCAATGCCCTGCTCACCTGATCACCTCATACTCTACCTGATCAAAGTGACACACAGTAAGCAGGTACACTGATGGATGTACAAGAGTCAAGTAGTGCTTAGTGATGGGAAGAAAAATTGCAAAAGATGGGGAGAGAGAGCGGTGGCGGCTGTCTTCAGAGAGCTCAGAGAAGGACTCTCCGAGAAGGTGACGTTTCGGCAAAGAGCTAGACTGATCTGGGGAAATCAGTGTTTAAAATATATGAAACCAGGGGCTGGGGATATAGCTCAGCAGCACAAGCGCCTGCCTGGCAATCACAAGGTCCTGAGTTAAATTCCTGGTTCAAAAAAAAAAAAAAGTATGAAACCTGCCCACCTGTATCCTGCCTTTCCAAATTAGGATTTTATTTTGTGGCCGGCACTGCACAGCAGTTACAGGCGTACTCTTGAGCACTGGAATCCAATCCGTGAAGGGGGAGGTGGGACTGCTAATGTCAGTGTTATAGTTAAAAATGGCTCCTCTGTGGAAGGTGAATCAGCACAGACCCCAGGCTCCCTGATGCCAGGGCCCATGGGCAGTGTGCCCCAACAGAGCTTCTTGCTGCGAACAAAAAATCCCTCTGCAGTTGTAGAGACAAAGCATGGCAATGACCTGAACCAGAACACCTCACTTAGGACTTCATGAAGCTTCTGTGCCCTGGAGCCAGGAAGGGTCCTCAGACATGCCTCACACTTCCATTTACCAGGTGATGCCTGCTCAGAATCTCAGCTGGTTAATTCCCCTACTCTACCGGGAGGAGACTGAGCCCGAGAGGCAGGCAGTCCACAACACAGGAGGCAGGAACTCACGTCTCCTGACTCTTAGTCTGCTGCTGCCATGCCGTCTATGGTAACCTGGAGTTTGGTCTAGGGTCACCTAAGCACTGCATGGACTTGGCTCCCAGAGGAACATGGTGCTGATGGGGGAGAGGGGAAGGACAGACCTAAGGGGAGTCAGCTGTAACTGCTGAACCGGAAGACTGACCTCAGGGGGGGCACTCGGGTAGAGGACAAAGAGTAGCAACCTCCTGCAGCCCCAGCACTGCTAGAAAGGGGACCACAGAAGGCTACTTCTAGCTTTGCCTAGCTTTGCTTTTGCTCCACAGCCGTCTGGGGTCCACACTTACATTTCATCCCCAGCTCTGAAACTGCCTTGGAGAAACAGGGATGGCCTTTCGTTCCCTAGGGGACCCCCAAGTGCCCTGTGCTGGGCAGTTCCCCCTGTCATTTTCTTCACGCAACACTCATAAAAGTGGTGACTCTCTTCCTGGTTTACAGATGAGGCCCGAGGCTCCCATGGGAGACAGCTTGCATGGCAGCCACACTCTATCCCCTTCCCAGGTCACCATTCAGTGGCCAGGTCCGTGGGAACAGCAGCCACGCTCTCCAAGGCACGTCTCCCACACGGCAGGCGGGCGGGTTCTCCAGGTTTCCAGGCAGGACCACGCAGGATGTCTGGATGGAGAGCCAGCTCCCCATATCCTGTAACCCCTCCCTGCCAGGCCCGTGCCCACCCTCTGGATATGGGCAGTGAGCGAGGCTGGGCCCTAATTTAACTTGTTTAACTACAGCTGCCGCCCTCCCGCCATGTGTCTGTCCGCCATTTACTGTGCTTTCCAAAGCCCTGCCCGGCACTCAGGGGCATTTCCTGCCTGTGCTAATGGAGGAGAATAGACGCATTATATGTGAATAATGGATTATGATGATACAATTTGGGTCTCTTAGCTCTCCCTGAGCCTAGGCTGGCCTTGCATTATTGATAACTTACACACACCTTCCCAAGCGTGTTTATGTAAATATTTAATAGGGAAAGCAAGTTAACCCATTGGTTTCAGCCTTTTGCAGAGCACTGGAAGTAAAGGCTATCAGGGGTGATTTGGGGACCCCCAACAAGAGGAGACTATAAGTCAGGTCCCTTTGGGAGTTCCCAAAAAGCTCATGTGGTCACAAGGAGTCTGTGGCCTCGAGGTGTACGACTGTCCAAGAACCAAAAAGAAAGGGTTGTCTGCCTCACCACGGGGGGTTAGCCCTGGTCAAGAAGACAAGTTGGCCCGGCACAGGCAGAGAATGTTGAGGATGAGGGGTGCAGATTCCTGGAATGCAGCAGGGCTGAATCTCACCACTGAATAAATCAAGCCATTGCTTCCCACTTTACATGGCTGATTTCCCGTACCTTCACAGGGCTTCCACGTTTCACAGTCCATTTCACATTGGAAGGCAATGCTTTAGCAACCACCTAGGTTTCCACCTGAGCTCCATCTCTTACCTGCTAGCCAGCAAGTTACTTAATGTTTCTGTATACTGGTCATTGCATCTGCAAAATTAGGAGATCATGTATTGGTCTCCCAGGTACTCATGGGTTGGTGCAAGACATCTGTGAGAATATACTATAGATTTGAAGTATGTTCAGTATCCAGCACATGGGTTCAACTCTGGTACCCATTATCATGGAGCAGCAATTGTAAGATGTACATTCCCCGAAAGTCTTCACAGCATAGCATGTGTCCCTCGCCAGTGTTTCTTAGCAGTGTAGAACATAAGTGTGTATCCTGGACTTACCAAAATGGCGCTGTTAGTTTGCTAGCATTGTTTTTCTATCAGTGAAACTATTTTGTCCCCTTGGGAAGTCACAAGCATGGGGAAGGGCCCATCGGGTATGTCGAGGGTAGAAGCCCAAGCAGAATCAGGAGATCTGAGATAACCTCTCTCCACACCTCACCACCAATACTGCCAGCCCGGGCACCTGTCTCCTCTCCAGCTTATCTCCCCATGCCTTCTCGCAGGTCGCCAATGGCCACCTGCCACTCTCAGAGCGTGTATGCGTCCCCCAGCTGCCAAGCCTTCAGATATGCTGGCTCCTCTGCCCAAATGTCCTTCCCTCTTGTCTTCCTGGAAACCCTGACCACTTTGGAATGTGGCTCCAACATCATCTCCCCCACCAAACCCCCCTGCCTCTTGACAGATCTCATCTTAAAGTGGAATGGCCCGCTTGTTTTTCTGCTGGCCACCAGTCTTGCAGGTCCGAGGTCCCAGAGGCAGATACGGGATCTAAAAGATTTGTCTCTGTATGCCTAGTCCCTGCTCTGCCCCAGCCAAGTGCTGGGCGCTATGGGAACACCACGGTGCAGGTGACAGATGACAGTCTGTGCCCTCACAACTTTCCACACTAGAGAGAGAGGACGGACAGTAAACACAAGAAATGAGAGACTAGTCTGGAAAAGGGATAAGCTCTGTGGAGGGGAAAAGGAGTAAGACAGACAGCAGGGAGGAGATGTACTTTAAATAGAATAGTCAGTGTAAGCCTTTGACCTTGACCCTGTCACCCTAAGAAAGTGACGTAAGCAGAGGGCTGAGGGAGATGGAGTAGTGACAAGTGGACAACCAGGCCAAAGAGCCTGAGGTGGGCGTGTGCCCAGTGTGTGCAAGGAAGCAGCAAGGCGGGGGTGGCTGGCAAAGACAGGTGGGAGGAGGGCTCGGCAGGGCGCATGCTCAGCAGACCACACAGGGCCTTGTGGCTGTGGCAAAGATCTCACCTCTTACTATGGGGTGCGGAGAGCTACTAGAGGACACTGAGCGGCGAAGTGGTCTGACTTGTGTTTAAAGGGGATCATTCTGGCTGCTATGTGGGGCACAGACTTCAGGGAAGGAGTGCTGAAGCGTACGGAGGGCTGAGGTCACAAGGGAGAGAGGAGGCAGAGACACCAAGCGCTGGTCCCAGGCCTGAGACAAGTCAGGCAGGAAGGCAGGAGATCCAGCAAATGAGGCAAAGCTGAAGCAGCCCTTGGTGAGAGGAAAATCATTTCCGGGCTTTGGTGCTATAATAAACAACCGCGATGAAATAACTTCCACTGATCAAGTACATGCTCTGTTAGATTCTTCACATGTAGTGTTTCTTTGATCCTAACATTTAGAGATTTTATTTCCTTTTCACAGACTCCAAAAGGTGAACCTGTTCCCCCAAGTGCTCCCACTGCACAGCAACAAAACCCAAGATTTCAGCCAGCCTACCCAACATCAACAGACTATGTGCAGAGAACTGGGTTCTCTTTATAGACATCATTTGATATAACATGCTCAGCATCCTTGCATGATAAATGTTGTTGCCTCCCATTTTACAGAAGAGGAAACTGAGGCTTAGAGTCTCATTAAATGACCTCCCAAAGTTGTCCAAAGAGGAAATGACTGGCAGGGATTCAAATCCTTGCCTCTTGCCTCCTTTTTGATACTTGGGATTCTTCTAAGTGCATTTGGAGGGAGCAGGGTTGGAGGGTTAACTGTGGCTTCTCTATCTGAAATGCTGTCTTTTCCAGGGGCCAGATGTCAGGCTAGTGCCACAGGGCCTTTACTACATCCTAGGCTGGAACGGAGGGAGGGACCTTCGTTACCAAAGCTAGGCTAGGCGCTCCCAGGGAGTCCCCTTCCTCCTGCCTGCCCAGCATCTGCCTTCTTCCAACTCCTGCCTGGCTGCCAGATGTGCCAGCTGCGACTCCTCTCCATAGAGAGCCTCATTTATTAATTAACGTGGACGCCAAGGGGGCAACTTCTCAGGGCCAGCCTCAGAGCAGATCTTGGCACATTTTTCAGACTTTGTTTAATAATTTATCATCTTTTAATTATAAAAATAATTAGCACAAGAGTGATAATCTGTGCTCTGCCGAGAGCAGACCAGCGGAGGAGTTTTCAGACAGTGCCAGCACCCAGAGAGGAGAGAAAAGTCTGGCTCAGATCCATGTGTCCTCTCCAGAGCTGGCTCAGGGACTCAGGGTTTTGGAGACTCTGCCTGGCTTTGGTGGGGGGACTCCAGCACCAGCTGCTTCCTTAGGGTTTTGAGTCTCCTGCTCCAGTCTGACCTGCCTCACTGGAGACCTGTGGGGAGATGCCCTCCCTTCTCTGAGCCCTTATTGTCCCATCAGCAAAGAAGACTTTTTCCAAGATGCCAGGATCTGATGAGGTAGCAAATGTATAAGCAATGGCTTGCAGCAGTGAAGAGAGGGAGCTGAGTTGTCCACGAGAGCCAGGAACTTTCCAGGTCCCCTCCTCGCCAGTGGAAGCATGTGCTCCTCTGCATCCCCAGATACATACCTGGCACTGGGATAAGACTCAGTTCTGCCAAGCATGAGCTGTGTGGTCTGGGACAAGTCCCTCCCCTCTCTGAGTCTCAGTTTACTCATCTGAAAAGTAGGAGTGGCCCATAGGCCTCCCAGAGAAGACCCAAGGGATGGTAGGACAAGATTTGCCCTTAGAGACATTGATCTCATTCTGCCCTGTATTGAACTGTCACTTACTGTCCAAACTACAGGCTCCAGGGTGGGGCAGGTGCTTAGTGTCCAGTGTACCTAAGAGTGAATGAAAAAGCTAAATTCTGTGTGAGTTCCAGGACCAGTCTTGAGGTTTTCCAACCTGCACAGGCACACACAGTTTCCTCCAGGGCTACAGCAGTTGTGTGGCTCTGGCTACAACCACAGCAAGAAGGCGATTCTGCCTCCTCTTGCAGTGCCTTGCGCAAGACACTTAGACTCCAGGGCTTTGATCTCTTTGTGTGTAACTGGGATATCTGTCTTAGCTGGGGAGACTACAGAAGCACACCCTGAGATAAGCACACCAGACCTGAATAGTTGCAACAGACATCAAATGGTCCTCAAAGACTAAACTATTTACTCTCTGACCCTTTGCAAAAGAAGTTCTCTAGTCCTTGGTCTGGGACATAGTCTAGAACTCCCTCAGAGTTTTCTCCTTCTGCTCCAATGTCTGGCTGAGCTGTTACGAAAACTATGTAACTCCCAAATTACTAAGAACAAAGTGTGCCCCCAACACTCAGCAACTTTGATTGTTCTATGAGCACCTCCCTGAAATCATTCCTGGTTGATTCCACAATGAGCTGCCTTCACCTCCTCTCTGCCTATGTTTCTTGAGCACCATGCATTGCTGAGCTCCAGGGCACTTTGTCCTCAGAGAAGGGTCCCTCTCCAGGCCCCCATTTTTCCTGTCTGGTCAAAACTGCATAGACTCCTCCCTGGACACTTTTCCTGCTTCTTTCCCAAGTGCATCCTGCCACCCCTGACCCAAAAGTCCTCTCTCCTGAGATCAGTCCTCTACCCTGGAATTGGACCCAGAGACAGAGGTGGGCCCTGGCCTCCCTCTGGGGAGGACAGTCTCCCCTTCTCCAGTCCACTGTTGTCCCTGGACCCTGCCACTCTTGACCATTGCAGCCTTGCTCTCCTGGACCAGCCTGAACTCCTACCATCCTGGGGAGCATTCCAGGCAGTCAGTTCTGGGTTACTTTTGGAGCAGGACATAAGCAAGTGGATTTGGCCAAATAACAGTTGCCACGATCAGCCAGAGCCTAGGGTCCAGGTTCAGATGAGAATCAGGGTCTACGTTCCAGTTCAAGATTCAGACTGAGGCTATATTAAGGCAAAATCTGGGGTCAAGGTCAGGGCTGTACTTGACCAAGGTCCAGGGACCATTCTAACCAAGTTGCCGTGCACATACAATTGGCTTGTCTAACAGTTCAGTTCAGTCCAGGCCATGGCACCCATCCTTTGGCTCACTACCCTGGCATCTCTAGGAACCTCCTCCAGCCTGTCCCTCCCCACTGGGGCGCCTGCATTCCCTTTCACGTGTACACCCTCCTGGCCAGGCGGCAAGGATTCCCAGGTCCATCTGTCTGCTGAGCTGTCGTGGGAACCGAGCTCTGCGAACGGGCCCGAGCCGTCTCCCTCGGAGCCTGCCTCCAGACTGTTGGCGTTCGCGGCTCTGCCTCGCAGCCTCCGAGCTGGGCTCGCACTGCTCAGCCCAAACACCGTCCATTGCTCAGTTCCAGCCAGCACCAAGCACTTCCCAGATGGGCAGAGACCGCGCCGAGCCTGCCTGCCTCCTGCCTCAGGCACTGCTCGCTCCCTGCCCAGGGAGGTGCCCAGTCCCCAGACTCAGTGCCCTGGGGGGTGGGCAGAGATGGCAGAGGGCAGAGAACTGGCCACCACCAGCAGTAGGGTCTGGGCATCATCTAACAAATGAGTCCTCCCAGGCTTGACCTTGGATCTGGTGCCACCCAGCCCATCTCTCTCCAGGGTCTTGTCAACTGCTGTCCTCTGACCACAGAACTGCCCCAGGCACCCGGGGAAGGCAGGTGAGCCATGGTCAATAGGTCCCCCAGGGACTGTGGCTGGGCAGCTCCAGGCAGCACACAGTTTTCAGATCAAGCGGCCCTTATTCTGGGTTTGAACGCCAGCAGTGTCACTCTTACTCTGGGCCTTGGGTTTCTTACTTGTAAATGGGTCTAATAAACCTTAGCTTCTAGGTTGACATAAGGGTTAAATAAATTAGTGTGAAGCTTAGGAGAATTTTAAGTATGCTTCTGTTGAATGGTTTGTTGAACACCCCAGGACCCATTTTTCCTGCCTATCCACCCTCTTCTTATGCCAAACTGACCCTTCTCCATAGCACTTAGGTTTGGCACAGTGGCCAATCCTGGGACCTGTCCTCCATAGCCTCAGAGTGGGCACAGGCTGACTTACAGACAGAAGCAGAACAGAGAAAGGGAGAGAATGTAGGAATGGCAGGACCACGGATATGGCAAGAACACACAAGATTCCAGGATCCAGACCCCACCTACATACCGGACCCTCCTGGACACTGAGCTGATACTTCCCTTTGAGCTAAACCTGTTGGACGTGGGCTTCTGTCCAAAATTACTACATTCAGACACAGACAGGCGGCACATACCATGGTAAGCACCTAGGCCCTGAAGCCTGATATTAGTGTTCAAATCCCAGCTCTACCACTCATTAACTGTGTTGCCCTTGGCAAATTATCCAACCTGCTAGTGTCAGTTCCTCATCTGTAAAATGGGAATGATACCTCATTCTAGGGGCAGTGGTGAGGATTCAAGTGATCAATTCATGTTAAACACTTATAGTAATATCTATCACATAGTAAGCACTGAAGAATTATTTGCTAATATTTTTATTATCTATCATTCCTCACTCAGCTCTTCTCTTCTCCACTCTAGAATGCAGGATCACATATGCCCAATAAATAGTTGCAGTGCTCCTACACTGGGACATCCTAGTGAGCAAGGCTCATGTGGGCTCTATTCTCCAGGGTAACTGGGTTTTCAAAGGGCTACTGATCTAACAGCACCAAGATGAAGCTGCACCCACAGCACTCTCTTGGCACCCACTGCATGGTGAGCTGCCGCCCCTAGACCTGTCAGGTAGGCCAGGCTTTTGACTAAGGCTCCCAGTACCAGTTTGGTCTGTGGAAACTTTATGTGATGCTGGAGAATTCTGTGAGCAGCTAAGCCCTCCAGGGTCCAATGTGTCAGACTCTCAAAGAAACCTCACTCAAACTCCTAAACCTGCTGTCCTCAGCTCACATTCAGCACATGGGGACAGGTGCTTGTGAATCCATGGAGAAGGTAATACAGATGTCTTGGTTACTTTTCTCTCACTGCTGAGACAAAATACCCCATGCCCAAAATGAAGGAAGGAAAGGTTTATTTAGCTTACAGTTTGTGGAGGTTTCAGTCCACACTTGGCTGGCTCAGAGGCAGAGTGGCACATGGCAGAGAGCAAACATTCATGGCAGCAGAGCACAGCAAAAACAACAAGCAAAAGGGTGGAATGGCAGGCAAGTAGCCACTTCCTACCTCCCTTACATTGTAAACAGGCTAATCCCACCCAGGAGTCATGTAGCACTCACATAATCTCCATGCCCTCCTCTTCCACAGGTTCAGGATGTGTACAAAGTAAGCACCTTGGCTTTCTGCTGAGTCACTCAGGCAAACCGCTAGACTCTCCAAGTTGACACAATGTATCAACCGTAACAACAGACCTATGAGAAAGGGAAGCCATGGGCTGCAGGGATAAGTGACCAGAAGAGACTTGCAAGGGTCTCAGAAGACATAAAGTGACTCTGTAGTTCAGAACAGACAAGCAACAGAAGAGCAATGATGGAAACCAGGCAAGAAAAGTTCATATCAAGAAGCACCCCCACCCCAGGCCATATCTATAGAGGATGTTGTGCCTGATCAAAGACCTGGGGCAGACAGCCAGTGGTTGAACAAAATATGGTCTATTGTTGAGCCCCGTTATGTTTTAAATATAAAATGTCCCCTAAAGACTCATACACTGAAGGCTGGATCACCAATGTTGAGGTGAGATCTAGAGAGGGGATTGGATCAGGAGGGCATTGACCTCATCAGTAGATTAACTTGTTGATGAATTCATATCTCAGTGAGCTATTAGAATAGGAGGAAGTGGGTCATTGGGGATGTGTCTCTGAAGGCTACATCTGCTCTCTGGCTCCTTCTTCTCCGGCTCTTCCCTTCTCTTTCTGCTTCCCAGTTGCCATGACTTAGCAGCTTCGTTCCACCACGCCCTTGACGCTCCTCGTCACAGGCCTCAAGCAATAAACCCAGCTGACCACAGACTGAACCCTCCAAAACCACCAGCCAAAGTAAATCTTCATTCCTCTGCTTGATTTTCTTGGTGTTTATTTGGTCAGCAAAATGGAAGCTGACTAACACAAGTCCTTACTATGCATCCAGTGCTGTGATAAACACTTTATTGACACCATGTAAGTTCATCCTCACAGCAATTTATGACACAGGTGCTGTTATAGCACTCACTTCACTGATGAGAAAACTGAGGTTCAGAATAAGTGACTTGCCTGAATCCCTCTGCTCTTAGATCATCAAGATCAAAAGCGCAAATGCAACCCAGCAGAACAGGGAGACTATGGAGGACCAGAGCTGTCATGCCCATCTAGAGGAAATCGTCCACTCAGTTTCTGCTGATTGGCTGAATGACTCAAAAGGCCAGAGTGACAGCTTTGCCCAAGGAGAGTGATCCAAGTGCCCTGGCAATGGAGCCTGGAGCCAGCCATCTTCAGAGACCATGCACGCCAGCCTTCCCTGGCCATGGCCTGTGTTGATGCTCAGAGTCCAATGAGTCCTGGACCATTACCAGCACCCTCCCACCGCTGCTCTTCTTGCCCTCCATGCCCCACAGTGTCCCCAGCCCAACCCCAAACCCCACCTAGAGCTGACAGCCATGAGAATCTTCCTAAATGTCCCCTCTGCCTTCAGAGCCTTAACGGAAACCAGGCTCTCTCCCCTAACGGTCCTATGTCCGTTGCAGCCCCTTCAGAGGCTGCTGTGTCCTCTCCCAGCCCCAGGGAGCTGTGGTCCATCTGGCTGGCTGTGCCTGTCCTTGGCCACTGCTCTTCTCTTGTCTAAAAACCATGCACTTGGAGGCCATGTCGTCCAGCTCCTGCCCCCGTCCCTGGCCTCACTCCCAAGGGGCCTGTGGCTGCTGCTGTCCTATTAGCCCCACGCTCCCAGTCACTGCAGACTCGGCACCTGGCTTATCCTAAGCTGTGTCTTTATCCCAGGTGAATTCAACATCCACAGGAACCATCCACACAACACCCAGACCTCCTCTCCTACTTCCCCCAGCCACCTACTTCTGGTCTCATCTCGAGTCTTGCCATTGCCCCAGATTGTTCTTTCCCACCGACATCCACGACTCCTGCATCCTACCTTCCATGATCACCTTTCCCCTCCAAGAACGCTGTTCTCCCTGCACTGCACACAGACCTCCAAGTGCATGACCGCCAATTCCCTGAGACTCCCACTTTCCCACCCACTCTTCTTCCTCTTCTGCTCCCCACGGGACTGTTTTGAATGTTCCCAGTGCCCCCAGGCTTCTGCAGCATGTTAACCTCCCCTCTCGTTCCCATCAGGGGGCCTCACCTGTGCTTCAAAGGGAAAAGGGAAGTCCTGGGAAAGGAGCGCCTGCTTCAAACCTCCCTGCACCAGAAGAGGGTGTCTCCCCAGCTCCCTTGTGCATGGGGCCCATGTGCTCCCACCCGCTCAGGATCTCCCATTCTCCATTGTTCCTTCCGGTCTGTCCCCATCTACTTCCTGTTCCAAGGATCATTCCTATTGACATTTAAACACTGAAGTCTCTCCTGTCTCAGGACAAACACTCCTTGGATGTACAACTCTTCTTCGCTCTCCTTCACAGCCAAACTGCTCAAAAGAAGTTGTCCTTACATATTTCCTCAGAATAAGTTAATTGCTAGGAATATAAGCATTGGACCAAGACTGCCTGGATTTTGAGTTCCTTCCCAGGTGTGACTGCATGCAAACCACCTCACCGCTCTGAGCCTCAGTTTCCTCTTGCACCTCCCTCAAAGAATTGAGTTAAAACACATGCAGCACTTAGAACAGGGCCCATCTGCAGAAAGTGCTCACTTCCTATGCACAATTATTTGTGATTATGATTATTGCTCTGGTCATTTCCCCACCTGTCCATTCCTGCACCCTGTAGTCTGACCTCTGCCCTTCTCCTCCAGCTAAAGAGATCTGGCCGAAGATCCCAGTGACCTCCGTGTCTCCAAATCCAACCTCCACTCTTCTTGCTTGACCTCTCAGCAAGCTGGCCATCCCTTTCTATACTAAGCACTTTCTTCTGCCTCTGGGAGGGTCCTTTCCTGTTTCCTTTGAAGGTTCATCCTCCTGTCACAGACATGAGTTGGGGTGGCGTTGCCATGGGTGATTCATGCACCTCCATGAACCAGTATCCCCCCACTGTGGTTTCGATAAGCATCCCCCACAGGCCCATGTATTAGAGGTTAGGTCCCCTGTGTGGCCCCACTGTGGTAGGAGCTTTTGGAGACGTGCCTTATGAGGAACTGTGGAACCCCAGCTTGTCTTCTTTGTCTTTTACTCCACCGGGTACTCCAAGCAATCGCCACCTGTCAAGTTCATCAGAGGCCCAAAGTACTTGGTCCTCCTTCTTAGACAGGAACCTCCAAAGCTGAGAGTCAAAGTAAATCTTTTCTCTTTATAAGGTATTTATTGCAGGTATTTCTTTATAGTAACTGAAAGCTAACTCAGTCCTGACTGTCTCCCACCCAAGGCGCTCCTCTGACCTCAAGTCAGTATCCTACCCCACATTCCCGCTTGCATTTTTCAACCACCCTTGAAATCCAACTGAATGAAAATGAATTCATGACCCTCACGCCCTTTCCCCCCTGAACAAACCTGGTCTTCTTTCAGGTGTCACCGCAATCTGTCCAACTTTTTCAAACCAGAAACCAGAGACAAGGAGCATCCTGTCTCCCTCCCACTTCTGCATCCCTCCAGTGACTCGCCCCAAGGAAATATTACCAGCAAACAGCCCACACCCTCCCCACTGCCTCTCTAGTCAGCAGCTCTCGTCTCTCTCTAACTAATCTCCAGGCTGGACCCATCTTCTGATTCCAGCGCTTGCGTAGCACCCACACGGATATTTTCAAAAGGACAGCTCCAGCTTCTCTCTACCTCTCAGCCCTGATCTCTTCTGTGTTGACTTTTTCTTAAGTTCCAGCTGGTGGCAGAACAGCTGCTACAGCTCGAAGCCTCCCATCCTTGGCCTTCAGGTCTTCTCCAGAATTCTTTGCTAAGTTCGGTAGCACGTCCATAGCTCTGAGTGGACCATCATCCATAATATATTCGAGTGTACAGCCCCTTACCTCACACCCCCTTGTAAAACTCACCTTGTAAAACCTTACTGTATTGAATTATCTTGTCTGCTTTTTAGAGTTGTCTCTCTTCTCTTACTTCAACTGTGATTTCCTGATGCTGCTGTTACAGAAGCTCTTTTTGCTACTTCTAAATCCTGTTTGTTGGACAAACAATAATGGAGACTGTCAAAATTATTTGTAAAGTAAGAAAAAGAGGATCTGAGCAAGGATCAGATACATCCTCTGTGAGTGAAGGGTGCAGATTCTTCATCACTGGGTCTTGAGGGCACCATTTGTGGTGGCTCCTGACCCTGAACTGGAGAGGTGCTGCTGCCATGGAACTGAGTTCCAGACATGAGACAGGCTGCTCTACCCTGACCCCTCTCAGTCACACTGTCCCCAGGAGCAGGCGGCAGGAGCGTGTTGCAGGACAGGACCCATAGGGCATGTGATTCCTGCCATAGGACACTCAGGCCAGAGCTAGAGCAGCCTAGCATAGCCCAGGCAGGTTGAGATTTACATGCTCAAAATGCATGCCCATAAGGACAGCTTTAAGTGGCAGGGAACAAAGCAGCCTACATAGAATAATTACAAAGCAGAATCTGGGAGAGGTTGTAGAGCTGTGTGTGTGTGTGTGTGTGTGTGTGTCGGTACACATGCATGCATCCCACCAGATGAAAAGGCGGCTTTGCTGTGTATATGAATACACACTTGGAGGACTGATTGGGTAAGAGAAAAGGAAGAGAGGCTTGAATCAATCTGAGCCAGGGAAGGTGATGCAGGTAACCCCAGGCTCTGCCTGTGGTGATGATGCTTCCAGAGGCCTGCCTGAATCAGGAGCTGTGGACATCACTGTGGTCTGGTATGTGGGTTTCTTCCCGCCTGTCTATGAATGAGCTGATAGGTAATCTGCCCCATGGACAGGCCTGTGGTCTGACTTGTGGTCACTGGTACAGTCTGTCACAGACCCACAAGGAGACAGACATCCAAACGGAAGCCAGTCAAGGCACTGGTGGGTTCCCCAGACTGGGCTGCGCGGCCTTCCGCAGCCTTTCAGGGGAGAGGCGTTGGCGGCCCTGGGTGAGTTATGACTTTTATTATGCAGAAAACAGGCACATTAACTTCAGGTTCTTTGAAAAATGTGGTCCTGTAATCAAAGTCTGTGTCTGTCCTGATGCACAGTGGCACCGGGCCAGAGAAGTACAGGGATGAAATAAACATTTAGAAAGACAACTGCATTTGCAGATCTAAGAATTGAGTTATATTCATTTCTGACAGCTTCCTGAATCATAGCCCACATCTCCGCCTGGCAAAACTGGGACCTGGCCCTTTAACTAGACTCCATTTCACATAATTAAAGACTCACAAAATTAAATGGCCTGCGTGGAAAGTGGCTTTCAGTGGACTAAATGCCGGGAGCAATCTCCTCACCAGAGTGGAGAAGTGACACTAGCATGCAGATCAATATCATCTCTGTTATTAATATCAAAAGCACATTACTTTGTTTTTGCCTGGCTCCCCTCCAAGCCTCCGGCCCTGCCGCGGAGCAGCCATTTGCTTGGGCCATAATTTACTTTGGTGAGTTTTTAAGGTATTGTTTTGTCAGGACCAATCACCGTGACGTTATAAATGGCTGGGAGGACTTGCACTCTCCCTCAGTGGCATATGCAGCAAAATTAATTTTTAAAAGTTTCACGTCAATTACTCCTGTCCTTGAGTTATGCAAGGGGACAAAGGAGCAGAGACGTAAGGACGTGAGTGATCTCAAACAGATGAGGTAACGACACACAGAAGCCGAGGCTGAAGACCAGAGCAGACATGACACTATCTTTAATTGATGCATTGAATTAAACAATGCTAAAGCCAAATAAATATTGACCACTTAGCAAAAGAACCATTGATTTTTATGATGGACAACAATGCCGTGCTCCACTTGGCGGGGGGTGGTGTCTAAGCTGGGGTCTTGCTTATTGTTGAATAGCCACTTGGCTGCATTATACAAGATGCCACCGCACTTTGGTGGGACTTTGCAAAGTGAGTGTCAATGTTCGCACTGTGTCTTACTCTGTGGGGCCCAGCTCCCTCAGCCTCCTTCCCTCTCATCTAATTGTGTCTTTCTCCTCTTGTTCTCTTTCAAGCAGACCTCAGGCTGGATCCTACCTCCCTCTGCTTTAGTACTGACAGTGAGGACAGACACCATCCATTCCATCTCCTCTCTTCCTCCCACACCACTCCCCCAGCAAGCTGTCCCTGAGCCCAAAGAATTGTCTCACCCTCAGTCCTGGGCACAACAGGCATCTCTTGCTTCCTGCTTTGTCTGGAAATCAGAGCAGAGAAGGAGACACAGGAAGGGGACACATAAAGGTCAGTGTATACAGAAAACTGGATCTCCAATGTAGAAGCACCCAGGATATGCCTGGCCCTGTAGCAGGGTGCAGACGCTGCTTTCACTAATTCTTTCAGAAACTAAAAAAGCACGTATTGCAGAGGCAGGCTTGCAAATGCCCATGGGCTTGGGGGCAAGAGTGAGCCTGCAGACCGTGCAACCAGACTCTCAGACTCACAGATCCCAATGCCTGCGTGTCTCTACCCAAAATGTCCACCCTCCTCCCCCTAGAAAGCAGGCCGCATGTGGACAGGGACTCATCTGTCTTTGCTGCTGTATCCTCAGGACTACCTGCCACTTGCCTATGGTCAGCTCTTGGAAGCTATTTGTGCAATGAATGGGTACTACAGAGAGGCACTGAAGGACGGAATCCAGTATTGTCTGTGAGAGGGACAGGTCTCCATGTGACACCCAGGCACCCAAGGACACCTGCAGGGATGGCCTTAATGGGGAGAGGAGAAACAAGGGACCAGTTAAGTGACAGCCTTGTTCAAACCAGGTATGCACATTGGCCTCTGCCCTGTAGGTTAAGAACTATAGAATCTGGTATGGCCTTGAAACCACGGGGCTCTGAGATGTCTCCGCAAACTGATTGTGGATTTTTTAACTGGAGTTAAGACAAGGTCTGTCTTCTTGATCTCCACTCTGCTCCTAGAGATCAAGGTAAACTGAAGCAGTGAGGAGTCCTTGACAAGGGTCTGCACCTCAGTGGCTTTGGAGAACTGCTTTCCAAAGTGCATTATGATACTCATTTCATAGACAAGAAAACTGAGGCTTAAAGAAGCTAAGCAAATTCTCAAGATCTTAGCATCTTTGCCAAACAGTTGGGTGAAAACTGAACATTTCAGCTACCCAGTTGTTCCCCACATCTCAGTACCAGACAGCCCCATGATCAAGCAGGCAGATCTGGGACATAGTTTTCAGGATTTGCTGGAGCGTGGCCCATCCAGGCCACGCTTACAGAGCTGTCTGGTGTGAGGACAAATCACAGCACAGGGCCTAAGGTGGGCTGGGAGTGAGCTAGATGTCCCACAAAGTGCAGCCAGCAGGCCTCAGGCCAGGCCAGAGGTGCTCACGATGGCACGAGGGGCAACTGGGCTGGGTGGAGGGAGTTCTGTCCCATGTGTACCAAAGTTCACCCATTCCCCTGTCAGGAGCATCTGCCCCTCCAAGGGTGCCTCACTCCCGTGTCTCTGCCTCACCAAGCTTACAGTCGGTAGGGGAGGCAGCCCTATTTGCAGCCACTCCACCCTGAGCATCCCTGACCTTGGCAGCCAAGTAGAGCAGGGCCCCGTTAGAGCTCAGATGACAGAATGAGACACTATGTTATTTCAAAGCTCTGTAATTTTTATTTGTGTAAGTTTCACATAAGGAAAACAACTTTTAAATGCATTCTTATCTTAATAAAAAAGATCTAGTTTTGTAACAGTAAATTAGAAAAAAAACAGGCAGCTTATGAAGCACCCTGAGATAAACTCACAGTTATAATTGTAAGCAAACAAACACGAGTATTTACAGGAAGTACCCTAACCCAGGTATTCTTTCCAACACAAGTATTTATAAGAAGTATTCTAACAAATCTATCATTTTTTAACAACACTCACAGTCTCAGAGTAACACGTGAACAGCCCTTGAGAGATAACTATTCAAATTTTGACTCTCACAGGCTATTGCTTTCACAAAACACTGAGAAACTCCAGATGTCAAGAGTCCTGGTAAGCATGGATTTAATTTAAATGTTACAGTGAAGAGTGTGTTACTGTGCTTCTAATCTTATTATTTATTTAAACAAAGGGTGCTGGCTAACCTAGTGCTTCTGTCAATGACTTGGGTGCTCAAAGAATTCAGATCAACTCAGAAAGCATTTGTTAGACACCCACCCAGGGCCGGGCTAGGTCAGCCCAGATCCCGACACTGAGGAATTCTGGGTCCAATGCCGAGAGACCTCAGAAACAGGGACCACATGTGCTCGCTGTGAGAACTAGGCAGTGGCAATGAGAACATGAATTTATCCTGCCTATGGGAGAGGGGGAGGACTCACCAGGGGGTCCTGAACAGTGAGCAGGGATGTTCTACGAAGAAAAGAGAAAGGCGTTCCTGGCAAAGAGAGTCGCAGGTGCAAAGACCTGGAGCTACAACAGGGTACAGCACATATGGAGAAGAGTTCAGTGGAAGTTAGGATGGGGCTGTCAGAACTCTTGATCCGTTCCTTTACAAATTCAAATCAGACCACAGTTCTCTTCCCTGATATAAACCCCCAGGAGCTTCTGTTGCACTTAGGGTAGAATCTAAAGTCTGACCGTGACTGCAAGGCCCTGTCTGATGTGAACCCCCCACTCCGCCCTCCCCGCTTCCCCTTAGCACCCACCGCTTCCCCACTTGTGCTCTAAGCCCCAGCCACCTTCTATTCCTTGAGTTCACAAAGGTCACCCCAGCCCCAGGGCCTCTGCACTTCTTTCTCTCCGGGTGTGGGATATGGGATATTCTTTCTGCGGATCTTCTTTCAATTGGCTTCTCCTTATTAGAATCTTTGTTCAAATCTCTCCTCTATGAAGCAAGTCACCCTACAGGCAACTCAGAGCAGGGCCTCTCGCTCCCTCCCGTCATTTCCCATCATGCCTTCTTGCTTCACTGGCATCAGAGCACACGTCACTGTAAAATCACCTGCTTTATCCATTTAGTCATGGTAACCTATGTGAGGAAAACAGCCTGGCCTGCTGCATCCGCTGCTGTGCTCCCAGCCCTAGAACAGCACTTGGAACACACCAGGTGCTCAGAAAGTTCTGTTGAGTGAATGGAGAGCCTGGAGAATTCATTGGTCTTCTCCCAAGTCTTAGAACATCTGAGAAGCAGGGACAGCAGAGGAGGAAACTTTACCTGTCATGCCCAGGCCACAGAAAGGAAAGGAGAAAGCACCCTACAATATGGTGCAGGGCGGAGCAGTGACTGCATTGACCCTGAAAGCACCAGATTAAAGCCAGATGGGAGCAGTTCACTGTCCCAGGCCAGCAGCAGGCTGCTCTCCCCTCCCAGATGCTTGAAGGAGGCCAGTGGCCCTGAGCCTGGGAAAAAGAGGAGCGGATGTAGGCACAGCTGGTAGAGACCTGAGGGGAAAGCAGCCAAGCCCACAGCCCATTGGGTCTCCCCACCTTAAGCATCTCGGCACCCTGGGGAGGTAGAGGTCAAGTGGGGCCCAGGCAGAATCCCAGGCCACCTCTGACCAGACTGAAACGTTCATGCCCTCCAACCAGCCTTGCTCTTGCTTACTCAGAACCTCATTTCCTATCCATTAGCTGCCAAATCCCTACGCATCCCTCAAAGGCCAACTTAGAATTCTTTCTCCAGGAATTCATCCCTGATCTTTTTCTACTCCTGCCAGTCCTTGCTGGGCTGGGTCTGGAGATCATCCCTCATTAGAACAACCTTTATTCAAGTTGCTTCCCTTGAAATAACACATACATGGCCTTAAATTGCAGCTCAACCACTTGTTGTAGAAACTCTCTGAACCTCAGTTTTCACATCTATAAAATGGGGGAAATGACATACATCTTGCAAATATGTTGTAAGGATTATCTGTGAAAGTATCTATAGCTAGTATTAAATAAACACTATCTATGATAGTGAAAAAGAAGAAAAACTTTGAATCTACCCGAAATGCCTAACAGGTGGTCGGGTGGGCCATGGGGGAGCTGGGCTTGGAATCCCGAATCCTGCATCTGCCGTTATCGCTGTGATCTGAGCAGATGCCCTATGACCTCTCAGCTTCCACTTGCTCCTCTGCGAGACAGAACCCTGTAAGGCGTCCTCAGAGAACTGTTGTAAGAGTTCAATTTATTCAGCCATTTTTCAAATATATAAAGAAGACCTATGACATGTCTAGTTTTAGGCTCTGCACTAGGTTAGATTTCAGCTGATCAAGGTTTGATCCCAGTACTTATGGGCAGTGGGGGACCTCAATAGGAAATTACAACAGCATAGCTCACATAAGCATGCACGCTTGCAGCAAGCTGTACCTACGGAGTGCCTAGGGTGTGCTAACCCAGAAGAAAAACAGGGAAGCCTCCTGCTCTAATAATACTAACAGGTAATATTCATCAAGTGTTCACTGCCTGACCTTGGGTTTGAGTTCTTGAAGCTGCCCAAAACACGGATACAATTAACACTACCTCATAGGGTGGCAGCCAAAGTTCTATGAATTAATGCATGTGGAGCTTGGAGCAGAGGTTCTGGCACCTCGTAAGTGGTCAATAAATGGGAATCCTAATTCTATTTGTTAGCTCACTAGGTAGCAGCTTTGTGTTTAGAGCTTTACATGCTTTATCTCATTTAATCATTTAATCCAGGGCGACAAGTGCTAAGATATTACGTGTGAGACCGCCTATAAACTTAAAAGCTCTGCAGACATGAGTGCTGGGTAATTCTTCCGGGGGTCAACAGGGGCAGGGTGGGGCGCTCAGCCTGGGGCGAGATCAGCTGGCAAATCTGGAAGGCGAGCCTGAGGTAGGGCATCGGAGGACACTGGGAGCAGCCTCTTTCCTGCACACTGGGCCCTCACTGCTGCCGCAGAAGACCGGATTCAAACAGGGCAATTTAAAAACATGTAAAAGACATAAAGCGAGAGCAGCTGTGCACAGCTGCCGCCAAACGCTCCATCGCTGCCTCGCTGTGGACTCTAAATGACAATAAACCTTCCACCCCTTATAAATTAAGCAGACTTTCAAAAAAACCATATCTCCTCCTGCAACTTTTTATGGCTGTTTGGCAACTTTAATCATTTTGCAAAATGCAATTCCTGGCCATAAATTCTTTCCCAAGTACAGATTTAGGGAGATCTAGAGGACTGCGGCGGGTTGATAGGTAAGTTTTAATCTGACAAGGCCAAAAAGTCTATTAGATTTATAGGGAGGCAGCAGATACCCTGTAATTACACCAGGCTCGACCTCCGGGAATCTCGAATGCAAGTGGGGGTGGGGCAGCGCGAAGAAAGCAGCCAGGCCAGTGGCAAGGGCGCGGGCTGGAACCCCAGTCTGTCGGCCCCTGGCCCTGGCCTTTCGGGCCCAGGCCTCGGGGACTTACCACAGAACCTCACAGACCTTGGGTTCCAGGTCACTGAAGCCTGTGATTGATGCGCACGCACACACACGCGCACGTCCAGCGTGCCGGTGGCTGGCGCATGTCGGGAGAAGCAGTCTTATGAAGGAGGTCGCATATCCCGGAGCCCGGGAGAGAGGGAGTGAGAAATCGCTGGATTTCATTCAATTACACAGCCAACAAACACTTAGTCCACATTGTTCTTTGTGTCACACATACTGTGTGGGCACCGGGACAGAGCCGCGGATGGTGTGTGTACTGTGCCCTGCACAAGGCACCCGGCTAAGGGGCAGTGGACAAATGCCTAGCTTGGGCTGCTTCAGCCCAAAGGAATGAGGATCGTTCTTGCTCAGGCCATCAGGGGCGCACCTCTGACAGCCCCATGCCTGTCTCTCTGCCACCCTGGCTTTAGATCACAGGGTGCTCAGCGTGACAGGAGCACCAGGAGCAAACTGTCACACTACAGGCAGCACAGAGCTTTGAAGAGTGTGTATCTGCGGCAGACTTGCTTTCCTTTCCAAGTGCTACCGCTCCTTATTATCTGACACTGTTGCAGTCGCTCCTGGCATCTAATGTGAGTTTGAGACCCCTAGAAGTAAAGGATGCAGACACAGCACCCAACCTAGGCCCCTGTAGAAGGGTCACAGGCAGAAGACTGGCCCCAAAGATGCCTGGAGGCTAATCCACATACAGGAAACGCGTTACAGTACATGGCTCATGGGGAATTAAGGTTGCAGCTGGAATTAAGGTTTCTTACCAGCTGCCTTTAGAGGAGGAAGATTATCTGGGCATGGTGGCTCATGCCTGTAATCCCAGCACTGGGAGGCTGAGGCAGGAGGATCACTGAGAGTTCTCAGTGAATATGGTGAGTTCAAAGCTAGCCTGAACTTCCGCGAGTGGAATGATATTGTCTGTTTCAAAAATGAAGAGGCCTGAGGCTCTTCTTCAGTTCTTCTTTTTGAGATCCCGCCTCAAAAAAAATAAATAAAAAACCCTCTAGAGCTAAGTTTTCAGAGTAGGAAGATTATTGATTATCCTGGATCATCCGGGCAGGCCCAGTAAAATCATAGAGCTCTGAAAGTAGGATAGAAAGGCAGAAGAAGAATCAAAATCAGAGAGATACCATGTGAGACAGTGTCATTGCCAGCTTTGAAGATGCAGGAAGGGGCCCCGAGCTGAATAATTCAGTGGCCCTCTAAAGTATAACACCAGGAAACAGATCCTCCCACTTGACCTTCTATAGAAGGAAACAGAGACCCATTGATACCCTGATTTCAGCCCAGTGATTCCTATTCTCGGACTTCTAACCCTTGGGACTGTGCAAAAATACATTTGTGTTGTTTGAAGCCACTAAGTGTGGCAATTTGTTATAGCAGCAACAGGGGATGAGTGACATTTAAACTAGGGCCTTAAAGATCCACAGATTTGGGCCAGGAATATTTCAGGTAAGGGAAACAAACAATATCATTCCACTCACAGACCTTACTTTGCCCTCCAGAGCTCTGGGACTTGGGTTTGAGCACCCCAGGGTGTGAACATGACTCCTACAGAACACAGGGTACAGGCAGAGGCTGCCAAAGGAAACTGTGAGCTTATAGTAATAGTTACTAGGCCTGTGCCAGGTGCTGTCCTTGGTATCTTCCATGGCTTATCTTCACATGCAGCCCTGAGTGCTGGATCACATCGGTAGCTGAATCCCAGTCCAGACACCACATGGCTACCAACACTATAGCTCTTCCTCTGTTCTTTACCAGTCCAGCCGTGACAATGACAGCACGTTCTAGGTCCAATAATAGTTCCTGAAAAGTACTTTGACGGTGTCTAGTGCTGAGAGATTACTGGCCATCATTGTCAGAGAGGGCAGACAGACCCGAGCGTAACTCCATCCCCCAGCCGCCCAGTATGCATACTCTCTGCTGCCCCCTCCCATGAATGTGGGCACGAGCCTATACTTGTTTCTAACTAACAGTTTGGCAAAGTTGATAGGATGTCACTCCCATGGTTGTATGCACTGTGTACTGGCAGAAGTCTAAACTTTCCTTACCGGCCAGATAAGTAAATGGCCACGCTGGAGAAACCCTGGCCAGTAACTGCAGGTGATTCTCAGCATTGCTGCAGCCCAGTAGCCAAAACCAGGACCTTTGCTCTACCACAGCCCATTAAGTGACGTCATCCCAGTGATTCCACCGAGCTGGGAAGGAGATTCCGCCCCACACAGTCCTCCAGGTAAGAACTTATCCCAGCTGGTGCCCTGATTGCAGCTTTGTGAGACCCTCAGATGAAGATCCAGCTAAGCCAAGCTGGAACCCCTGACCCATAGAAACAGAGAAATGCGTATTGTTTAAAGCTACAGTTCTGCAGTAATTTGTTAGAATTTGTACAGAAATGGACAATGAATACATTAATTACATTTTACAAATAGAAACTGGGGGTTGGAAATGGTGAGTTCCCTGCCTAAGACTATACAACTAGTTAGCTGCACAGCTGGAACCTAGGCCCAGGCCTGGTCCTATTGCAGGACTCTTGCTCTTAATCACCAAGCTGGCTGTCTCCCCGCGAGTGACCCGCTCATCCTGTAAGCAGTTCCTGAAGAGTCCATTGTCTCCTTGCCTTTCTTCTTCTCCCTTCTGTTCCCCACGCTCCTCCAGCCTCTCAACCTGCTCCTTTTACTTCCCTCTCTTCTCTCCCTCCTCCCCCTCAGCCTTCTCGCTTTCTCCTCCCCACCTTCTCACCATTGGGCAGTTATCTTGTAACAGTCCCTGACTGCCAGACCTTTCCCTGCAGGATCACCAGGGCCTCACCCCAACCACCACCGGGCTCAACTCTGCAGAAATAACCGAGGAACCCACAGCAGATCTGACTCATGTGGCCAGGACTTAGATGTCCAGACCCCACAAGAGGTCCTGAGTTTTTCTCCCAAGGAGCCAGAGTCTCGATTCCCCAATCACCACACAGGTCCTAAATAGCACTGGCTGGCTGCTCAGGTAAGAGACTCCAAGCTCAGCTACCCTAGCCCATCTGCAGGCCTGGGCCCCATCTCCCTTCCCATGAAAAAGAGGGGCTTCTTTAAAGATAGAACAGAATAAAATATAGATAAGCGTTAGTCAAATGAAATTAATGCTTCCAATATTGTTTTCAGCTTGTTCATATGCATCAAGCATTTATGAAGTTGCAGTTCATCACTTGGGGATATTGCGGTTATATATTAGCTGACTGTCTAGTGGCCACTCCAACAGCTCTCCCTGGACCCTGGGTTGCCCTTCACTGGCAAAGTCAGCCTTGCCGACATCTATCTCCTTCCTCTGCCGACACATCCCCAGATGCTGATAAAAGGCCTTGCCCCAACAACATATGAATATTTAAATGACAGTTAATTATTCAGCATATAATGATATTATTAGCATCCACTTTATTGCTGGCTGTGGGCCCAGCCAAGACCTGCCCCACACTGAGGGGTGCTGAGGAACTGCCAAAAATCAGTCAAGTTATTATCTGCCCCCATCTATTGTTATTTAAAGGAGAGGTCAGTTCACAAAAATGATCTTGAGGCCCTCCCACCTATTCTGCCTCAGGCCACATGTGGGGACTGGGAAGTCCAGCACAGCCCCTGCCCCTAACGTGTTCCCCATCTTATGAGAGCTCACATTCACCCTTGATGGGCAAGTTGTGGGAACATCATTAGATTTGCAAAACAGCCTTATGAAGTTAGACCCATATTATCCCCACTTTTCTTAAGAATGAAAAGAAATGGAAGGTGAAATGACATGCACAAAGTCACACAGTACGTGAAGGTGCTAAGATTCTAACCTGGATAGCCCAACTCCAGAGCTCTTGCTGTACCAGCTGGGAGCCAGGTGTATACCGTAGTCCAGAGGAAGGAGCACTGAAGGAGACCACTACGAAGCACCCTGAGCAGCACTTCAATTAACCAACTGGCTTTTCACGTTTACTTGTGAGTCTGTCCAAGGCCTAGGCCCCTTGTCTGAAGATGGGCAGTGGACTCATAGCAAGTGAATCTCTGTGAGTCACTGATCCCTACTGAGGCCTGTAATGCTGGGTGAAGTCCTGAAGCCTCAAAGGCTAAGACAAGGTCACAGCCAAGGACACCTGGATCCAACCTTAACTACAGAAAGACTGTAGCCTCAGACATTTCACTCCCGGGTGGATTAATTTAGTACCTTCCTTGAAGAAGTCCTTGAGTAGTTCTGCCCTTCTTGAGTGCTCCCCTCCCTTCTTCTGATAACTAAATAAATACAGGCCACCCAGAGAAGGTCTTGGCCTTCGCCCTGAGAGAATCTCGAATTCTGTGAGAGGGCTTTGATCCTCCTGGAGCCCTGAAATCATTCCACTTGCCTCTTTTTATTTAGCCTTTACCATACACTTGTTTGGGAGATTTGGGGCCTGATCAGTCTGTAATAACTAAGGGATACTAATGACATGATAGAGCACTGCAACAGAGATGCCAGCCCCAGGTTCTGGGACCAGCAGGGAGGCTCAGTGCTGATGGAGACAAAATCAGGAAGGACTTCTGCAAGGCAGCGTGGGGTGGGGCCAGACCTTGAGGAATGAATGGCCTCGAGGTGCAGGGTGTGGACATTCCAGAGAAGGAACACAGCCATGCCAGGGGTAGAGGGAGGAAAGATGCTTTGAAAATTGTTCTCTTCTGGAACAACTTCAGTTCAACTTCTGTGCAAGCCACATAACGGAAAGGTGGTTTAGGAACAGATCACGGAGGGCGTGAAGAGCAAGCTGAAGATTGGAGGTTATCCTGAGGGCACTGGGGAGTCTTGGAAGATCACAGTGGGCTGCAAAATATGGAGACAGATTTCCTTTGGCATAAAATGGTGGAATTTTTCTCTACTCCAGTCTCCCCAGTACATCTGGGCTTGGCCACATGACTGGCTTTGGTAAACGGGATGTTAGCAAATGTGATACAGAATTTGAAAACTGTGTACAGATTGAGTTCTCCAAGGTTTTGGAAAGAGTATTCTGGCCTCAAGTGGAAGATAGGTTAGAAGTGGTGTAACTGGCAGCGAGAGACCCACAAGGATGCTCATGTTACCTCGGGTGCCCCACCCTGAAAAAGCCAATATTTTCTTGTCCGCTATTCTCTCTGCCCACGTCCATCTCCATCAGCTCACAGCCCCAGCCCACTACTTAGCAGTCCCTTCCTGCCCCTTCTCCACTCTGAGAAAGAAGTACAAAAGTGAGGGAACCGAAGGAGTAGAGACTGCACACCTGACAACCTAACCTGCGTGCTACTTCCTGCTCTGCCTCCAACGGCTGTGTGCCCTGAAGAAAGCCTCTGGCCAGAATACCTTCTGCTTAACACTAGATTGGGACCTGCTCCTCGGGATTAGGAGACCCTCAGGATTAGGCTTCACTGCTAACTCTGTTTCATCTGCCTTTGAATTCTTGGAGGTGCCCACGCACCCACCCTGGCCCTGCTTGACCCTGGTGATGTCATGGGGGTGCTAGAAGAGACAGACACGGAGCAAAAGCATCTTCCCCACAGGCCCATTCCAGGAACCAGTTGTTCCAAGTCATTGCTCAGGGCCTACTTAGGATCGAGCCCCTGGGTGGGCCCAGCACCACTGAATCTGAGTACCAGACTGTTTCACCCAGTAATGAGCAGAATCCTGCAGCAAGGGACCCAGGGAGAGGGAGGGCAGTGTGGTTGGACAGAAGGGACTCTGGACTGAGAGTGACAAATTATGAGTGTACACCTAGCTTGGCCTCTGAATTGACTTTGGAATCTCAGGGGAGAGGCTTATCCTGCCAGGACATCCCCTGTATGAACTGGACACCACAGGAGGGTTGGAAAGCACCTGGGATCATATAGGCTTCCCAATGGTTTCTTAAGACTCTCTGCAAAGTACTGGTCCTTAAACATTAGCTCATGTTTTCAAGTTCAATGTCAGGAAAAGTTCAAAGAAGTAGGATACTTTCCTGATGCATGGCAATAGAATACACAAAACTCAGGGCCTGTTCCTAGGAGTGGCGTCTTGTTTGAATCTAATTAAGCATCCAGAACTAACTTCCAGTTTACACAAAAAATGGGGAGCGGGGCAGTAGGAACAAATTAAATGACATCAGGAGGAAACAAGATTAATTTAGCATGTAGAATCTTGTACAAGAAAATTGGCCTAGATCTTTAAAAGTTAACGTGATAAGCTGGGAATGACGGAGCACACCTGTAATTCCAGCACTCTGGGAGGCTGAAGCAGGAGGATCAAAGTTTGAGCCCATCCTGGGCAATTTAGTAATTTAGTAAGACCTGACACAAATTTTAAAAAAATAAATAAATAAAGTTTGAGAATGTGCTTCCGTTAAAGGCCCTGGGTTCATTCCTCAGCTCTAAAAGAGAAAAAACAGTTAATGTGATAGAAAAATAAAAGTTAAAACTATTCTAGATTTTTAAGAGATCAAGGGCAAAACATAGAAACATACAGCTTGATGGTATTATAGTTCAATTTTTTTACCAAAAAAAAAAAAACCCACATATAGGACAGGTATAGTATATGCAATTGTAATCCCAGTTATTGAGGAGGCTGAAGCAGGAGGTTTACAAGTTCAAGACCAGCCTAGACAACCTAGGATCTCAAAATAAAAAATTTTTGCAGGGCATGGTGGCAAATGCCTGTAATCCCAGCACTCAAGAGGCTGAGGCAGGAGGATCATCACAAGTTTGAGACCAGCCTGAGCTACAAAGTGAGCTCAAGGCCAGCCTGAACTGCATAGAGAGACCCTGCCTCAAAAAGACTAAATAAATAAATAAATAATTTTTTTAAAAAGCTGAGAATGTCTCTCAATAGAGTGCTTGCCCAGCATGTATGAGGCCTAGGTTCAGTCTGCAGCACCGTAAAACTCAAAAATATATGAATATAAAATGTACTTTAGAACAATTAGTAAAAATGAATATGAGCAGAAAGCTGATAACTGACTGTTAAAAAGTTACTGTTCAGGCTGGAGGTACAGCTCAGTGGGGTAAGTGCTTGCCGCTAAGCACTAAGGCCCTGAGTTCGATCCCTGGTCCCGAAAAAAAAAAAAAAAAAGTTACTGTTAATTTTTTTACATGCAACAATAGCATTGTGTATATTTTTTCAATGCCCTTATTCTTAGGAGATGCATGAGGATATGATGTCTATAGCTCATCTTCGAATTCTATACCAAAGAGAGAGGTAACAAATTAGCAAAATTTTTTTAAAATGCAGAATCAGCCGGGAATGTGTAGCTCAGTGGCACAAGTGCCTGGCAGGCGCAAGGTCCTGAGTTCCATCCCCAATACCAAACATTTAAAAAAAAAAAAATTAAGCTAATTAAAACGCAGCATCAAGATACAGAGTTTACAGATTATAATAATAAGGCGATTCTTTCAACTTGTCTGTAAATTTGAAAACATCCAAAATTAAAAGTTGATCCTAGGTTGGAGGAAGAAAATCCAGGATCCAGAATGGCGGAAACACATTCAGTCAGCTACAGAAGCCCTGTCGTCAATGTAGCCAGGCCATCCAAGGACAAGGTCTGGGTCACCATTGGAAGTGGTGCTTCCGGCTTTGGCTCCATGCTGGGGAGGGCACAGGGTCGGGGGCCCAGCTGCAGCCCCATTGCCCCCCACCCCCTCTTGGAAAGGTCAGCTTTCCAGATTATCAACAAGGGCCCTGTCCCTGGAAGAGGCTGGAGCAAGAAGCATTCTGTGAAGTTACTGCCTCCTGGCCAGGCAGCACCCATGTGGACACTAGCCTCTGGGGACAAAAACACTTTTGTTTTTGCTAGTGTGAGTATTAGGTCCTTCGTGCAGAGTTGATACGGGGTCTGTTTCCAAACGCTCCCGTAGCAACTCCTCCCCACTTCCTTGTCTCATCTGGATAAAGAGAGAACAGCTGTCTGTCTGGGCTAGGGTGTGTTTGAAGCTCAGGTCACAGGGATTTTTGGGTCGTGTGGACTGGGCCACACACAGCAGAGCCGACAACCTGGGGACACAGTAGGGAAGGGTCCTCCAAAAGACAGAACTGGAGAGTGGCTCAGACTGCCTTAGAGAAAGCAAGGAGAAATTGGATGGGCTTTGCAGAAACAAGGATTATCCCGGGTTTTAATCCGTACCGGCGACTCTAGGGGCTTCCATGCCACCTGGGTCCCCAAGGCACAGAAGTGAGAAATGATGAGCCTGTCCCTATGAAGCACTGTGGACTGGGCTCTACACCCAATAGGTGGCCACTCCGGGCCATGCAGAACACAGTGTCTTTCCTCTGAAAACTCAGCACATAGCTGGACCGTTTAAAACCCAAAGCGGGTCTTACTGGATGTGTTTCCTGAGGATATGCCATGGAAAGGCACTTCTGAGGTTAAGAGAGCTTAGGAAACTCCACAGACTACAGTCTCCTCTTGGAGATTCACAAAGGACATTAGCACCAAGAGGGTTCTAGAAATCCTGGAGTAAAGGAGACTTTTAGTCCCATTTAGCCCAGTGTTTCTTAAAAACAATTTTCCCCTGCAAGCGCAAGGTCCTGAGTTCAATTCCCGGTACCAAAAAAAAAAAAATTAAATTAAATATATTTAGGCATGGAGTTACCACAAACCCCTGGCAAGGGCAGGCATGAGTAAAAAGAGCCCTTCCTTGACTAGAATAGTGGAGAGGGTTAGCACTGATGTTGGGTGATGGTTGGCCATTCCTAGTGATGACTTAGGCATGACACAGTTGTTGTGGGGACAATGATTAACAGACCTCCCCTCCTTTTCTCAAACTGTTCAACTAAGCGCAGGGTCCTGAGTTCGATCCCTAGTACCGCAAAAAAAAACAAAAAAAAAAAACAAAATCAAACTGTTCAACTAGAACAACAAAACTTTTTGGATGAATCAGAATCTAAGCAGGAAAACAGAAACATTACAAATTTATAACACAGGGAATTTAATGCAGGAAATTGGTCACATAGGTAAGAGCAAAGATGAAATTCACCAAGGTAACATAGCCAGAAAGGAGCAGAAAGCCATTGTCCCCTCTAGATTGGAGAGACAAAGGTCCTTGGCTCCAGCCTGGCCATCCCAGGTGCAGGCAGTGACTCTGCTGAGCACATGCAGAGATGCAGACAGACCCGTGTGACTGTAAGTACAGCACTCAGCACAGCTTGCCGCACCCTGCCTGCTGTCCAGAGCCAGCTTCAGAGGGCCTCTGAAGATGTACATGCCCTGAATCATGATTCACCACCATCAGCTACAATTATGACCAACTCCATCAATACAAAACAGATGTCTCACATGCCCACCAGTATAATGCAGTAGAACGCTGAACAGGACGGAGGTGGCTGGTACAAGTCAGATTCCCAAGGAATAGCTCTGAGACAAAGATCTGGGTAAATGAAGTTTATAAGGGACCCAGCATCTGTAGGGAATGAAGGAAGCAGGGCTGGGGGGAGAGAGAGTGGAGTGTGATGCTGTCCCAACACAGACCTCAGCTAATCAACTCCCTGGCAAGTGCCAGGGCTTGGGTGGGATTTCAGTGAAGATTTGAATTGAGGGCAGGGAGCAAAACTTTTGTCCTCTTGCAAAACCGGCCTTTGGATGTGGATTGACCACAGGAAGGTGGCACAGTCTTTACCCAGGCAGATGTCATTAGCCAAGAAAGGGTCAGCACTGAATGAACCGGGGAACAAGTGCCTGTACCCTGAAGAAGGCTCTGGGCATCGTACCCAGCCCCTGCTGTGGATGCCCAGAGCCCACGAAGTACACAGAAAGGGCCTAGGCTGTCAGAAGCGTTTGGGGAGCTAAAGTTCGGATTGTTGCTGCTTTATTTATACATCTGTAAGTTGAAATGAGAGACTGAAGGGCACTGTGTGATAGCTGGACCTGGGGATTGTGGTCTACACCTGAGCTGAGGATTTCCTACTCCTCCATCCAGCTGGACACTCATTAGGTGAAGAAAGGAGGCACCTGACACACAGATTTATAAGCCAGTTAGAAGGGTTCTGCCCCCAAAAGGATCATGTGGGTTTTAGAGCTGCTAGCCAGAAACCCTTCTCTTAAACAGCCATTAGCCAGCAGATCTCCTGGTGTGATAATGTCCATAGCATCCAGGAAACTGCCTTCCACTTTTGCCTTCAGAGGTGAGGGGACAGGCACATAGCCACTGAGAAGCTAAAGCTAGTGGTTGGACAGAAATTAGCATAACAAGTGGGCCAGAACTTGTTGTTCCTGCCAATCTCTCCTCTTGACTTACACCACAAAATGGTCAGGCTTGAGCCAGTGCATTGATCATGTGTGAAAACTATGGACCACAACTCTGACAACACATGCCCCCCGCCACTTCCAGACTATTTTTCAGGCCAGACCACATCCAGAAATGACATTGTCCTATAAAAAGCTACATTAATTACGACTCTCCAAACCATCTCCCTCCACCCTCACACCCCAGGCCAGCTGCAATGTAACCCCAAGAAAGGGACTTTTTCTAGTCTAGATCCCCACGTAAGCAAAGAGATATCGTATCCTAGCTAAGCAGGCTGCCAGCAGCACAAAGGAAGGAAATCATTTCATTAGAAATGTCCTTGGCCTTGGCATTGTATTTGAAATTTGTACTTTTCAGACCAAGCTTGAGAACTTGCTGCCATTGATATTAAAGAAATGACCCTCCTGGTGCTAGGGTGTGACATTTGATTGTCCTGGGACACCAAAAGAAGATACAGTAGAAAAAAAGGGCTGTGCCCTCACTGAACCATTTACTAAGCACCTGCTGTGTGCTGGACACTCAAATTACAATGTTGAGCAGAGAACTACACCCCAACCTTCCCACAGCTTAGAGGCCAGTGTAATCTACTAGAGAGCCCAGCTCCATAGACAGAGATCCAATGACAACTGCAGTTAGTGCTACAAACAAAAGGAATTCCAGTGGCTTTGAGAGTTTACAACAGCAGACCTGACCAGTGTGGCCAGTCAGGGAATAGGACACAGATAGGCCCATTGGTCAAAGGCCTCATCCATCCCCAAAAGCAATACCTGGAAGCTAATTGCAGGTCCAACAGTGCAGCATTTGTATATTTTATACATTAATACATAACTGTATATTTGTCTACTTGTATGTACACATAGATGTTTGTTTAGGTGCGTGAGTTAACCGTATAGTAACCTATATGTTATTCTCATTTCAAAGCAGATTGTACTGGTGTGAACTAATCCTGTTGTGGTCTTTATATATAGAAAGCACCTTCATTTGTTTATGATCACTGGGATCCAGAAGGAGCAGAGAAGTTAAGAACCCCAATCTAGAGCAAGACGTTAACCAAGGCACATCCTGTCACCAGGAGCCCTATGTTACAGCTGCTTAGAGGATGTACATGAGTTGGGATAGCAGCATGCCTGCATGCCTGTGAGGGGGGCTGAGAGGCCACATGAGGGTCTCTGTGTGCATGTGTGTGTACACGCCTGTGTTGGCACACGTGCGCATGTGGATGCTCCGGGTTCTGGGGTGAGCGAGGTGGAGGGGAGCGTCTCATTTTCCTAGGTTGGCAGTTTTGTGACTTGGTGCCTCTGGGAGTCGGGCACTCGCTGCACGTCCTGGTGTTCCTTACAGCCGTTTGCCTGCAGCAGTCACACAGTTGAAAAATCTGGGTCCATGTGACTGCTCCGAGACTCTGCAAAGGTGAACAAGTAGACTCATGGCCATTTTGCAATTCCTGCTCATTAGACATGTCTGGGGCCTTGCGAGTGAGCTCGGAGGGTAAATAAGCATAAATATTATATTTGCCTTCAGGTTATCTTTAAAAATGTATTTCCTTCTCTCTCTACCTGCCCCCCCAGCCCCACCAACAGCTGTCAGTGCCTCCCAAAAGCTCCTGGGTATCAGAAGCACCATCCCAGAGCGTCTGGACCCTTAGCGAGCGGTTTGCTCCCCCTGGGGTGCCCCCATCACACAGTCTTGGGGTGGACAGAAGCAGCAGGCACCCTGAGAGCTTCTTGGTGGCCCTGGGGGCAGGAAAAAGGCATGTAAAAACCCCCTGGCGCTGAGAATCTCAGCCTCCAAAGCAACTCCACACAGAGGGGATAAGGAGCTCTGTCCTCGCCAGTTGGACTGGAATGGCCAAAGCTACAGAGGACCTGAGGTCAGAGCCAAGGCCCAAGGCACCCCTAGATGATGTGCTTCCACCATGCAGGTGGGACTAGGGCCCCCACACCTGGGCCAAGGAGATCCAGGCATTTCCAGTCTGTGGGCCATTTGGTTTTAAGAAAGCAAAACTTACTGAAAGAACATAAAGAAAAGACGGTTTGCGGGGAAAGGGTATTCTGGGTATTCTGTCCCCCTTCACGACTGACTGAATCCGCAGTGCTGTGTGGCAAGGTTTGAGGAGCTGGTATTTTTAGACACCTGTGCATGTTCTAGTGATCAGCCAGAGTTGAAAGCCGCTGGTGTGAAGTGGGAACAGAGGTCAGCAAGGACAGAGCCTGGCTCCACAAGCTTTGCATGGCTGGGAGGCCTGCACTGACACCGCTCCGGTTGCCTCCTATGAGTCCCCACCCTTTTCCCCAGGACCACAAAGCACGCACTCTTCTCTGCCCATGGCAGCTTTCAGTGGTCTCGAAGGAAAAGGGTTCCCTGCATGACTTTCTCCAAACTGAGGTCCCTCTACCTTGCCGCACGGTCCCCTTGCTGACCCCAGCTCCAAGGCACTGTCCTGCAGAAGGTTCTGATCCATTGTTGTTGTCTGAAATGTGAAACACAATGAGGATGGTTCAGTGTCCAGCAGAATAACAGGTCTCAGGCTGTCCCATCATCATGGGAGAGGCTGTCTTTCCTCTTCACACCTCTCCTGGACCCAGGCAAAGAGACTGTGGATTCCTTGTCAAGGGAGAGGTTGTACAACTACATAAGAAATGTTGCCCAAAATTGCATAACAATATTAGCTACCACTTGTTTAATACTTCCTGTGTATCAGCAATTCAGCTGATGGCTTGATAGGCACAATAACAAAGGTGCAGTTATTCTCATTAGGTAGACAAGGAAATCAATGTCTAGTGGTTGAATTATCATCCTAAGGTCACATAGCTGGGAAGAAGACAGTCTCAATGTGCTTAGACCCTACACAGACTTCACCTGTGAAATCTGGAGCTATTTTCAGAAGTGTGAATGAATGTTGGCATGAGTGTGTACTTAGTAGGGTTCTGCAGGGGCATAAATAGAAATCCCCACCACATTCACCAAATGTAATGGGGATTCTCAGAGATCTCAAGAAGAGGGGATGTCCCAAGCTGCAGACATTGCATTCTGGTCACTGGCAGCCACAGGACTTTGGCAAACAAGAGTTGGCCAATCTCTTTAATCTCTGAGTCTTGAGCAAACTTCACCAGTCTCTCTTCGCTCAGGATAAACAGTTCTGACTTCTACCCTTCTTCACAGATCTCTATCACACGGGATAATGGTAGCCAGACCACCTTCTCAATACTAGTTATAGCAACAATAAGCATACCTCTAGTAATCCCCACGATCTGGTCAGGCCAACTTGGGATGAGTTGGGGGCGAGTCCCTATTTTCCCAAGCTCTTCCTTAGCCTTTCCAAGTCTGGCTATTTCCTTTTCCCTCAAGGTCATATTTCTATTCACATTTCTACCTAGAACTGGCTGTCACTGCCCTCCAATGAGGCCACTGGAACATTTGTCTCCCTAAGACTGACAATTATATTGTGCGGAACAAATAGGCATGCTGGGTCCCAGGATGGCTCTGTGGTTTTCTGGCTGGCAGAAGCAACTGTTTTGAGGGACTGGGGAGAAATGAGCATTAAAAACCCCAAACTCCGTAATGACCTCAAGTGCCATTCATCAGAGGCTGACGTTGCTGGCTCAGGGCCAGTGGAGCAAGTAGCTTTTTTCTGTTGCGTTATAGTTTGAGTCCATATGCAAACCAGAGGACTGTGTCTATAAATAAGGTATTATAGTGAAATCAATATTGATTATTAGGAGTTAGTGTTATATGTAAGGCCATAAAACTGAATAAATATTATAGTATAAGTGTCCTATATCTCATGGGCAAAATCATTGTGCAAGACAGTGACACGGGCTTCCGACTGATGGAGCTATGACTCCCCATCCTACCCACTAAGAGCAACTGTCTAGCAAATGGCACTCTGCGGTGAAGACAGTGAGCAGGGAAGCTACTTTGGGGACAAGGCAGGTGTCCCTCAACCCATTTCTCAGGCACATCGTGGTTTTGCTCAGGACCAGTGTTACACATAACTCAGTATAGTGTCAGCAATTTTTTATGACTGATATTTAAAAGGTAGTTATGACAATTGTACCCACCAGGTTTATTTTTCTAAGACAATGTTTGCTTAAAAAAAAACCTGATGTTTATATCTGTAGAATCTATGAAAAGGTAAAATAAACAAAAAGAAAAGAATAAAATTCATACAAAATCCAACTACCCAGAGATAATCACTGTGTTACTCAGCTTTTCTTTATTATAACATATACCTGAGATAATCAACTTATAAAGACAAAGACACATTTTGGCTCACAGTTTGGGAGGGGTCAGTCCATGATCAGTCGACCCTGTTGCTTTTAGGCCTATAATGAAGCAGCATATTATGGCAAGGAGTACATGGCAGAGCACAAGCCCTCAAGTCATGTCCAGAAAGTGGAAGATAAGAAAAAGGAACTAGGATTCCATTTTCCCCTTCAAACAAATGCCCCCAGTGATCTCCAGACCTCCTACGGGGCCCCATCTTAAAATTTCAACTGTCTCCCAACAGCACAAGGCTGGGGACCAAGGCTTTAACACGGATCTTTAAGGAACATGTCTGATCCAAACTACAGTGATCACTGTCAGCATTTTGGTGTACATCCTCCCAGTCCCTTTGTGTACGTAGGTATGCATGTTGGTGTAATATATATTAATAGGGTTAAAATATCCAGGATGTTTTACATCTGAATAAATTAATTCTTACATGAAATAAAATGTACTGAATCAATCTCTTGTTGCTATATAGTTTCCAGTACTAATTAATTTTTGTTTTCTTTATTCTTTTTATAAGTGAAACTAAAAGGGGAATGTCTTTAGGAAATTAGTCTTTCTATTTTTCCAATGAGGAAGAGTGGAATCTGAGACAGGAACAGGCAGCATATGTGACCCTAACCCTAACCCAGCCACGTGTCTCCTCACTCTCACAGAGCCTAGAGAACCCTCAGGCTCCGGCACTGGCCCACCACAGAACTGCTTGGTCTGGAGGTTTTGGGGTGCTCTCCCCTTTAGTGACACTGACTGAATTAGCCATCATTGCTTGGAGGCAGCAGGAAGGCAATTCCTATTCCCAGTGCTTACCGCTGTTCACCAGCCATGCGTGTAGAGAGGGTCAGGTTTTTCGTCTGTCTGGGCAATGGGGAGAGACGTGACTCAGAGTTGATCATTCAGTCACTGTGCCCTGGAACATGGAGTCCTGAACATGTGCTACAAGCTTTATAGGGCCATCTGGAGGCTAACTTAGGCAGAGAATTTGGGCAGTGCACCTGGCTACTGTTAGCTCCTAGCTATTCCTTAAGTCCCTCTGTGATTCTATAGCAGGCATCATAAACTGGCCGCCCATAAGCCACATGTATCCCATAGCTTTGCTTGGTCTAAACTGGCATTTTATTTTAATTGACTTTAGTTGCCAACATGCAAATTTCAGGAGATGTCACATAAACCTCCAGATTCCCAGCTTCTCTTGAACACTCAGAAGGCCTGGAAACATCATGTTTCCCTTTCTACAGGTCCACAATGGCTGGAACAGAGCAGTGGCCACTTCCCCATGTCCACTCCCTTTGGATGGAACATGAACATTCATGGAGTCACAGTCCCCACAAGCCCACCTTACTGATTACCTGCCTGACCCCTGACCCCCTCGCCATCTGCTCACCAGTGTTGATCATCAAGGGTGGAAAAACGGCTGGGTCGGGGAACAGAGGGAGAGTATTCTCCTAGTGAGCTTGAGGGTTCCATAGCATTGTGGTCAGGAGCATACCACCCCTCGGTCCACCTCACCCTCCCCCATGGATGATTTACCTTCTCTGCAGAAGGAAAAGTTCTTTCCTCCTTCTCCCTCCAGAGGTACGTATTCATCTTTTCTAAAAGCAAAAGAAGGGAATTCTGGCATAAAATGTCTCCAAATCTGGAAAAGGGTTCAGGAGTCAAAGCCAGCCTTTTCTGTCCTTCCACACTGTGATGTGACCCACAGCCAGTTCAGTGAAATTAATTTGCCCCATTTGCAATGAAAAAAGTGCAGCCCAGAGAGGAGAAATGAGTTATCTAACATTACACAGCTTAAAAGCACCCTGTCTGAGACTCATGCCCAGATTATGTGGTCCCAAGCCCACTTCTCTCGCTACTGTGTGAAGACGCCTGGGGTTTAGCCCAGGTGGGGAGGGCTCCAGCCTAGAGAGTATTATACGGCTTCTTACCCTTGAAGGCCCCATAGGAGTATCTCCTGCCTAGCTAACATGTAGCAGCAGGGATGAAGGCTTTGCCTTTAAGAACAAAGGACAATTAAGGAAAGAGACAACCCAATCTCTCCCAGATGGCCTGTTCATAAAGGACCACCAAAGTGGTTCAACCCCAGGCCAGGCTTCTTCCAGGCAAGAAGAGCTGGGCATCCAGCTCCTCTCTCTGGGCCAGACTGTCGAAGCAGGAGAGCAGGAAGGAGCTGAAGCTCCTATGGAAGGACCTCTCTTTCCTATGAGGAAGGATGAGGGGTAAGGTCCTAAGGAGACCTTCTCACTTCTCCTTTCTCTCACCCTCACCCAGACCTACTCAATCCATCAGCAAGCCTCATGGCCCTATCCCAAAAGCAAATCTAGCCCCTCCATACCCTTTCCTGTTCATCTCTACTGCTCTCATCCCAGCCACACAACTGCCATAGCCGACTGTCTCCTTGCCTTCACGTTTGGCAGCCTATGCCCACCCCTCTTAAACCCCTTCCAAAGCTTTCTCCTCACCCTTGTCATAAAGTCTAATGTTTCTACCATGGCCTAACAGGTCTTGAACACTGTGGCCTTTATCTACCTCTTCAAATATGTTATCTCCTCATTTTCCACACACACTACACACCGGCCCTCTCTATCCCTTGAACCCAAGGAACAAGTAGCCCTTTTGCTATTCCCTGAACCCACCCAAGCTTATTCCTGTCTGGTCTCCACTGTATAATTCCCTCTGCTTGGAACACCTTTCATACACCTTTATACAGCTGCTCCTTCTTATCATTGATGTCCCAGATCAAATGTCACCTACTCGAAGAGCCCTTCCTGACCCCCAGGAGTTCACCTCTAGTCACTTTTGCTCACATCATTCAATTTTATATCTTAAATTATCTAAGTGCTTGCTTTTTTATCTATTGAGGGTCTCCTCCTTATGAAGAATCTTAGTCTATGAAAGATGAGCCAGTGTCTATCTTACTCGATAATATTTTCCCCAGTGAGGGATCCCTAGAGATAAGAAATAGTGGTTAAATTAGGGCACACATTAAGCCAGTTACTTCAAGAGTGAAATGGAAAAGAATAAATGTGAGAAATATTTAAAAACTAGGAACAACAGGGATAGTTATCAAAAGGATTTCAGATAACAGAAGCTTTGACAAGTTTGGTAAGTGAGGAAATAATTTATCAGTAGTGGTCATTTATGGGGAGGGGACAATGATGAGTTCCGGGCTGGAAAGTTGACTTTGAATTACTGGAGGGACTCACATGTGATGTCCAGCTGTCCGTGTACTCTGGAGTCCAGGAGGAAATGGAGGCTGCTGGTTGAGATTCGAGGAAAGAAGTGTCTAGAGAGGTGACAACAATGAGAGGAAGGCCTAGGAAGTGATCTCAAAACTTAAACTGGATGAAAGAGAAGCAGAAAAGGACATGTCCGGAGGGATAGCAGAAGCACAGGGAGGGCACTGCTGGGGAGCAAGTCTTTCAATGAGGAGATGAACAGCTTCAAAGGAAAGAATTATCCTGAAAATACAGACTGAAAAGCACTGCCCTTGGGATCTGGGGACCACTGGGGTTCTCTTAAGAGCAACCTCAGTGGTAGGCTCCGGACAGATCTAAGATTAGAGGGGTTTGGGGACTGAGAAGGGAAGACACCTGCACACTGGTGGAATAGGAAATCATTCAATAATGACTGTGAATGGAAGGTCAAAGATACAACAGTAGCTAGGAAGAACAGAGTTAAAGAGTGAGATGCCTTAAATGACAAAGACTGACAATATACAGGCCAAACATTTAACTGCATGTTAGTCTGTACCATGGCTTAAGTTCTTTCCCAAAGGGTTATTATTTATCATTTACATACTTCAATGCCGTATGTTCTACGTACTTAATTATATTGATAGTATAAGTGAAAAGAAGACTCAAGAGAAAAGGTCTTGAGCCAGGCACTAAACTCCTCCAACCAGCATGGAAAAGTAAAAGAGAAATGACTGCAAAGATGTAATGAGTGACATAGTAGATCATATAACCCTCAAAATCTTGGTGGGAAGATGAGAAAGGAGATGACACGAGGCTCTGTTTCAACGGCCTTTGTCCCTCTTGCCCAACCCTAGTAAAGAAAACTGAGCAGAACATTGTTATAACAGCAAGAGCAAGACACGGCCCGGAACTGATGTAGTTCTACTTCCAGCTTCACCACCAACTACAGCACTGCTATTTGGACGTCAGTTTCCCTACAGGACATTCGCCCAGATCTCCTTGGAGAATCCGCCACCACTGACATGACCTGAAGTCAGTTTCCTGGATTTCTACCCTAGTTCTGCTATTTTCTACCTGTAAAACCTTGGGTGAATTACTTAATGTTCCTGTGCCTCAATCTCATCATTTTAAAAAAAGTACTGACAATCACACTACCTCATAGTGTTGTAAGCAGAAAATGAAAAGATAGATAGACAGACAGATAATAAATCCCTGGGATGATGCTAGTGCCTACGAGAGCTCTGTATGGTTTTGGTTAATATTATTGTGGTAGGGCTGGGGATATAGCTCAGTGGAATAAGTGCCTGCCCGGCAAGCACAAGGTCCTGAGTTTGATCCCCGGTACCGCCAAAAAAAAATATATATATATATTATTGTGGTAGCCTCTCAGTCCATGGAGACTCCCGTGTGTGTGGAGAAAGGAAGCTGAACGCATTTAGAAGGGCAAGAGAAAGAGAATTCAAGAACAGAGAATGACAAACTTTTTTCACAAAGTACCAGACAATAGACTTTGGTGGCCATGTTGTTTCTGTTTCAACTGCTCACCTCTGCCATTGTGCAGAAAGCAGTCACAGACATGTAAACAACAGCCTGTGTTCCAATAAAACTTTATTTATAAAAACAGGCAACTGGCTGTATTTGGCCCACAGTCCAAAGTTGCAGACCTCAAGTCTCTGAAAAGAAGGATGGTAAGTTTTCCTTTCTGGTAGATAAAAAGAAGAAATCCCATACATCCTGATCCAGGTCAGAGGTCTGACCGCTCTGGCTGCAAACTCACCAAGAAGGAAAGCTCCAACTCCCAGAACGAGCAAATAATAAACGAGTTTCGAAAATAATTAAAATTGAAAATTGATTGTCTGGGCCAGAGCAGATTTGTGCCAAGGGCTCTGTTCCACTGGGAGTGGAAGCAGGGTTTCTAAGCTCTGTGTTGAACAAGCTAAGCATTTTTTCAGATTATTCCCAGCATAATATGCCAAAGGGAATAGGCTTCATTTATTATTTCCTTTAAAAAATCAATAGGCTGAAACATTCCCTCTAGACCTATAATATTTATTTCAATGTTCTGTCAATAAATATAACAAGGTCAGCTTTCTATCAGTTTAGTTGGAAGAATCATTTGAGGGAAGCTCTATTTGTTAAGCTCAATCACAGAAGCCAATCAATAGGGGAAAATTCCCTGGTCACTCTAGGCAAGAAATATAGAGCTCAGAGGAGCCATCCTAGAAAGGAGATTGATGTCGCTGCCCCACATTCCCTCCCTCTTCCCCCAAAGGCGGGAGGTGTGGGTGCCACTGTGAGTTATGGAGTGTCAGGCTGGAGCAATCTCCACCTGTGCTGACAGGGAAACTGAGGCTGAGAGAGAAGGTGGATTGTTCAAGCATAGGAGATCAAATCAGAAGGAAAATCTAAATATTCTGATCTCAGATTTCTTCCAGGTCTCAAGCTATTCAGTTGAATCGGGTGGGAGAGCAGGAAACCCCGGGAAAAGGAACGTTTTGTCTTTCATTTGAGTTCATCTTTGTTGGATAGGGTTCCTCAAAAGATGGATCCTGAGAGGATGGCATCAGATTGGTGTTGAAATGACAGAGCAAAAATATGTCCTCTGTGAGTTGTGTTGGAGATTGCTGAGTGCTTAGAGATTGAGGGATAATATTCTCCCATTTTGTCCTCATCCTACAACACATACACACACACACACACACACACACACACATGTAAGTGCGCACCCCCATGGCTGAGCAGGCAGGGATGTCCTCTCTCTTAGAATTTTAGTGCACTGCTCTTGGCCTATACTAGATGAACCTTCTCAAGTATACTGAAGCTTTCTATGAGATGCACCATGGAAAATATAAGTTGTGGGGTCAAAAGACCAACCAGTTGGCTGTTTTCCACCATATTTTCAGCTGGGTAGTCATTTGCAACTCTTCAAGTTCCTTTTACTGATCTTTAAAATGAAAATAACAGTCATAACACCTGACTAATAGGGCAGAGGGAGTATAAGGAGTGCAGGATATTGTTGGAAAGATAAAAATAATCATTAGTATTGTTGATTGAATTATTATTATTAAAAAGCATTTACTGACCACTCTGCATGTCAAATATTAAACATGCATGTTTCATACTTTATTACATTTAATTCTCACAACAACACACTGAAATAGACGGTATAAATATCTCCATTTTACAGATATGGAAAGTAAGCTTGGATAATCAGCTTGGAGAAAAATAACTTGCCCAAAGTCACAATACTAGAAAATGGTGAAGTGAAGATTTAAACCCAACTTAGCCAGTTCCAAACACTGTACTTAGAACTTCTACTACCTGAAAGATTACAGCACTGTCTGATCTGAAAGGAGGGAGTTGGTTCCCTTGCTCCCCATCTCTCCCCCAGACACTGCCTCACCCAGAAAAACTGGACCCCAGCATGCTGTGGGTCTTCTTCTCCCACCTCTGAGTCCTTATGGCCTGAAATATCAAAGAAGCTTCAGTGAGTTGCGTGCTTTTTGGAAATTCTCCAAAGACATGCTTCATCAGTAAGAGGTCTTAAACTCTAGCTAATTTAGTCTTTCCCCTAGAGACTAAATTATCCCGAGCAGAAAATAGCAACAACTCTCCTAAGCTATCATGGAGGTTGGATGTTGCTGGAGAAATTTGGGAGAAGAATTTAACTAATATAGTGGAACAATTATATACTGAGTTTCTAAAATGACAGACATTATTTTAGACACTATAAATACAAATATATTCAACAGCCTGCTGAAATTACTCCCCGTACATTCCTCAGTGATTCCAGTACTGAACTCACTATCTCACCATCCCATTACCTGAAGCTTCACCTCACCTAGTACCCAAGTCCCTAACACCCATCACCCTACTAAAGCCCAAGTGATCCATCATCAGCTCCTTTTTTCAGAGCTATCAGAAATCTAGGCTCTAGAGAGAGTGAACAACCAACATCAACTAGGAGCTCCATGAAATAATAAGCTTCATAATTCAAATGCTTTGGGATTAGGCAGGCCCTAAGTACAAATGCAGTCACACAACTCTGATAACTTGGACCCCCAAAGCTGATTTATGGGGAGAAATCACGTCTTGAAGATTTATCTTTTACTCTCTTTCCTTGCCCTTCTCCTACCAAGAAATTCTAGGAATCTTAAGAGCTGCCATCCTGTTCCCACAGATCCAGCCTATCCTCTGCTTATCACAGTGATAACGGTCTAAAATAAATAGCGGAGCCCAAGAGTGTTCAGAGGGACCACTCTGAGCAACATAGACAGACCCAGAACTTAGCCTTTGCTCTACTGAGCAATCTCTCTCTGTTAGGCCAAGCTAGAGATGTCCCTCTGCAGGCTTCTTGAGCATTATGTCACATCAATATTCAATGATAAAGTTCTTTGACTCATATATATAGTTCTTTCCTTCCGGAAGACAGCTGCCAGCAAGAGCTCTAAGCAGGACTTTTCCTAGAGACATCGATAGGCCTTAAGTAGGACAATGAGCGCAGAGATGAATCTCAATGTACATTCACTGGGTCTCTACTAGAGATTCAGACTAGAGTGGCTCGTAGAGAGGTGTATACAATAAGGCACTTCTGAACAAACTGATCTGAAATGGATAAAGGGAATCCATCTTACTGATTCTGTTCTCTAAATACCACCAGTACATCTGCTTCTCTCTTCATCTCTACTGCCACCAACATACAAGTCCAACTACTGTGATTTCTTATCAAAACTTTCATAATAGACTCCTGAAGTTCACTCTGGCCCTTTCAAAACACTCTCCACACAGCCACCAGGGTCATTTGCTGATTGTGTTGTACCCTAGCTAAAAACCCTTCAAAGGATTCCATTGCACTTAAGAAAAAAATCAAAATTCGACTGTTTTACTGTATTCTTTCAAAATTCAACCCTGAGGATGAACTTGGATGTAGGAGATAGTTCTTATGGAGCACATGAAAGTAGGGAGTAAGAAAAATCCACAGGAAAGTGAAAAAAAAGTACCACCCATGTTCTACACTGTCCCTACGTGCCACACAACAGCTCCTCTCTTTCTGTGCTGGTCTCACACCAGAACCTAAAACAATGAGGTGGAAATCTTTGAGATTCAATGGAATCCTTACTATTTCCCCAGATGGAAGCACCCCAGCCCTTGGGGCCAGCACCTCTAATCCAACAGACCTTTAAGATTCTGGACAAGAAGCTCAAGTTCCCCAAATTGGGCCCTGGAAGTGATGATGAGAGGGCCTAGTCCCTCTTTCACCCCTTGGTTCCCAGATCTGTAAGTTCTAGCTGTTACAGCACAACACTCCTTAGTGTAACGTGTATCTGCATCCTGGAGAAGAGAATCCCAGCCTTGTCAGGAGCCATTCCTTAAGCTACCACTTTAACTGACCAGGACAACATTCTATCAGGCCAGTGACTTCCAGATAACAGGACAGAAAATAGGACCAGAGAATCCCAATGTCATATGTCCATTGTCATAGCTTCTTCGTTCTAAAGTGAAAGTCTTCATCTGAGATGATACTATGTAGGATTAAATGCCACTAATTAAGTTCTGGAACAGGCACCATGAGCAAGGAAGACAAATCCTTATCCAAGAATTTGAAGCCCACCAATTGAATCAGCCTCAGGACAAACTCTGCTGCTCCTTCCAGAGGCAGTTGCCACTAATGACAGGTCATTCTCCACAACGGTCAGTAACATAATTAAGTGTTCAGTGTCAGTCTCTCCTGTGACGGATCATACATTTTGTGGCTGCGTTAACTAGTTCAGCCTTGTTGAGAGGGAGCTCATGTTGTTGGGCTATGCACAACTTTCCACTGCTACCACCACGTTATCCTTTACATGGACCCATTGGGCATGCATAGGATGGCTGAGAAGCAAGGCTAGGTAACATCCAGTAACAAGTCCTACCCATTCCTTTCCCTTTATTGTTTAATGTATCTTCTGTACTAGATGCTCTTTGATAAGCATTGAGACAAAATTATGTAAAAACTTTGTGTCCATTCCTATACGGTCATCCGTACCCCTTATCCCCAGACTCCCTGTCTCTAACCAATCAGTCTAACTCTTTGTAAGGCCCTGACCACTAGCCAAACAAATCATGACTGCCCAACAGTCTATGTAGAAACATCTCAGATCATTTCTTCCTTCATAAAACCTGATGATCAAACTGCACAATTTAAAGCTCTACCTAGTGAAAGACTCTCTCTAAATATTTATCCTCTATAACTAATATGTTGAACTGACCCATCATAAACTAATGTGAGATATTTCCTCCCCAACCAGCTGGCTGTGAGAATCTCCTGACAAGGGAATAGATGTGACCTGAGAGGAAGGTGTTGGCTCAAACAAGATAGATAACATGGGCAGCTGAGCCACCTGTGCGTGTACTTACTTGAATCTCTGAACCTGTTCAGATCTGACTCCAAAGTACAATTCTCACAATACAATGGATTGTTAATGCATCTCCCCAGCCCTATGACTCAGATATGATAACACTTCGCTCATGATGGGCAACCTTGGCCATACAGTCACTTGCTAGTTCCATGATCAATGTTCAGTCTGTGCAAAGGCCCAGTAATACTGCAGGATCTGACTGTCAAGCACTGAGTAGTTCTCTGCTGTAGAAGGCATACTCTTGCTCCAGAGCTCCAAGTATTTTTCCTGTGAGTCTCCTAAGACAGCTTGTCAGGTTCTATCATAGATATCTCTAACACTATTGTATTTACCAGGTCATGTGGCCCTAGAAGTCAGACAGGTTACACAGCAGCTCAGAGTCACAGCTATACTCTCTTCTGATCTAGAACCCACTCGACACTGGCAACTGTCTAGGCTGCACAATAAATTGACTAGAGCACGACCCACTGCCTCAACACCCCAAAGAAGCACACCAAGCACTATGTCTATAAAAGAGTCAAGGATCAGGATCTTTGAAAGCAATGAGTTGAACCTGAATCTTTGCAGGGTTTAACTTCCGCCTCTTCCTTAGCATGTCTGTCAGTAAGGCATCCAAGTACTTGCCAATTCCTGCTCATTGGGTTCAAAGAAAATGAAGCCCTCAAAATAATGAGCCAGCCCCATGTTTTTGGATTGGCAAGACAACCAAAGACCCTTTAGACTCCTGTATATTATGACAGAGAGCAAGGAGAGCAAGAAAATCAACATCGCCTTGGGGCAAGACAGTGACTATATATTGCTATCTTTCCCATGTGAATACAAAACTGCTTCTAATCCTTTTTCCTGATGTGAATTGAAAAGATCAAATGTTGCATCTCAAATGCTGGAGGCTATGCTGATCTGTTCTAGTAAAGAGAACATATCCAGCACAGTAGCTACAACTGGGACCACCGCTTGTTTTGATAGTTTACTCTTATTATCTTAGAACAATCTGGATTTTTCAGGAACTCAATGAATCACATGGAGGAGAAAACAACTCCAAAATCCTTCAGCGTTGATGCTGGCACTAATTTCCGCAAAGCCACCTAAGATAGGGCATGGCTTTGGACGTAACAGCTTAGCCAAGAAGATAGCATTTCAAAAAGCCTCCACTTGGGCTTTTTACCATAATAGTCAAGGAAATAAATGTGAAGGTTTTGGAAACTACTAATATATCCATTCTAATTACATACTCAGAATCCAGGGGAGAAAAAAATAATAAGAATCAGTGTGGAAAAAAAGAATCAGTGTGGGGATCCCTTGGACTCAGTACAAGACAGAATTAAACCAGGGTTCCCTCATTATCTAGCTTCAAGAGGCCCCAATTCTAATAGGGGGATTATTGTAGCATTTGATTTCCCACTCCAGATCCTATATCCAGCTGTTCCCAAAGTTCTTATAGTTCCCTCTCTCCTAAGTAGACAGTTACTTGGAAAAAGGTTGGGGAAATGTGACGTCCTTCCTTAAAGGGACTTAGTCTCCCCTTCAGTAAATGAACTCCAGGTCTGAAAAGTAGCTCAGAACTGCAAAATGGAAAACATTCATTATTTTCTGTTATAGAAACTACCATAAACTTTGATTTTTCCCTTGTTGGCTGCCTATATGTCTAACTCCTTAGCTATCAGCACAACCTTTGAGACAAGGCTCCTAGGTAACACTTGGTTCTACTGCTTTATGTAGTAAGTAGGTCTACACTTTGTCAGTTACCTGCCTGCTTCTGGCCTCTGCTATTACAAAAAAGCATTATTCCCATTTTCATCGAGGAATCTCATTCCACAGTAGCATCTCCTACCATGAACCCTTGGCTATAGGAGATGCCCACCGCTGAGCTCCTGGGGAGTGTTGCATAACCCGGACTAGTGCATCCTTGCTGCTTTCATGAAGGCAGTGTCCCCGGGACACTTCTAGAAAACACAGTCAGCTGCTCTCATAGTCTCCACAGCTCTAAACCGTCTGATCCCTCCCTTAATACTCTACCGAGGCAATTCCAGCATCACCCTCTAATTTACTGCAGCCCCAACCTCCATGGAAATATTCCAGCAGGAAGCGTAGTAGCACTGGCTTCAAGTGTCCTTGCCAGGAAATTAACCCTATACAATAAGCCCCTGGTCCAGGCTTATGTTTCCACTGACAACCTTTCACAAGTCCAAAACCTTCAGCATCCCCCTCTATACGTGCCTCCGGGTTCCTGCTACTACATATTGGCAATTTATGCAGCTCTTTCTGTGATAAACTAATTCGTTCTGCAGCAGGATCTGATCTCCTGCGTAAGCTATGCTGAGACCTGACCCAAGTTAGTTTCTGATTTCTAGGGTGACTTTAAGATTAAGATTAACTATGGGGAAGCCACCAAACAGAAGGAGACCAGTCCTCTAGCTGCCTCTTGGAAGAAAGCCATTACTTAGCAGGAGCTTTATTTTGGAAGCAAGAGGCAAACATTTATTCTGTTAAGATACTGAGATGTTAAAGGTTTTTCTGTTAAAACAGCTGCCCTAACCTTAACTAACAGAATGCTCTATTACCTCCACATCGTAGAATCCAGAACAAATTGATCCATGTCACCAGGAAAAGGAAGAAAAGTTTCCCTAAGGCTAAGTTCTACCTAATACCTCTTCATTTACCGATCCAAGATGAACCGGTCCCCTTTCCTATTGAAACTGGTGGGAAAGTCACTGTCTTCTAAGAAAAGTCTGACTCCCCTACCCACAGAGGTATGACCGGACCCCTAAGCTCCCAGACAAAAATAACCTGGCATCAGTGCATTTCCCTGAGTCTAGGTTCTCCCACCTCAATAACACCTGTGAGTTCCCTGAGCCCACAGGCTGAGCAAGGCTGTGCTCGGCTCAGTATCTTGTTGTTCTTTCATCAAGACTTTTTAAGGTCTCATCTATGCTCATCTCATATCAAAGAAAGATTTTTGAACCAAAGGAAAAGGAAGAGAAAGTTGAAAAGGAAGCCAAAGAGGAGAGGAGAGACAAGGTACATTTACCCCCACAAATACTTGCACGGGAGCTCTTGGAGGACATCTTGTTCGTCAGAGTACGGGCTAGGAAGTGGCATGGGTTCTGAGGAAGAACTCTGTGTCTAGAACCTGGAGAACAAGGTCTGGATCAGATTCAACCATTCTCTGGCCCTGAGTCTTGTCTACTCCCTAGGTTTTGTCTTTGCATCTGGAGATAATGTTTATTTCCCAGGCCACAGAAGCTCAGGGTAAAAACTAGAACAAACAATGGCTCCAAACAGAGAGAAACAGACATGCCATTGCTGGTATCAGGCGCTGCCGCCACTGTGACTGCCACCGAGCCACCACCGGTACTACCCCATCCTTCATGCAGCAAATACACAGTGCGTGTGCCGAGAATACAAGAGTAACAAGGCCGTCACGGCCCCTGCTCTCCTAGGGCTTACATTCTAGTGGAAGAAACAAGTGTTCATCAGATAATCAAACAAATTAGTGTATAATTACAAACTGGCATAAATATTCTGAAGGAAAGCAACACATTCTATGAGAGCAAATAAAGAATGAGCTGGCTTAAATGCTTCTCTGAAGATGTAACATTTGAACTGACATCTGAAGCATGAGTAGGAGTTAACAAGGCAAAAAGAGAAGGGCGGGGGAGAGCATTCCCAGCAGATGGTACAACAGGTGCCGAGGCTCTGAGTTGGGGGCACAGGGACATGAACGTGTTGGTGGAAGCAAAAGGCCAGCATGGACCACAGAGGCCAAAGGAGAGCCTGCCATGATACGGGGCTGGAGAGACAGGCCAAGCCAAGCCCTGAGGTCTTAGGGATGCATCACAGGTGCTGGTCTCCCCACTAAGAGCAATCCGGGGGAGCCCAGCTGGTGGGATTTACCCTGGGGAAGCAACAGGACCAGACCGGCGCTTGGAAGGGCTCACTTGGCTGTGGTGCGGACAGTGGATTCGGGGGAACAGGATTAGAAGCAAAAAGATGAGCTAGGAGCCCTTCACGGGAATCCAGGGAAAAGATGATGAAGGTTTATACTGTGGGTGTAGAACCAAAAGGACTTGGATGATAGGTGGATAACAGGCTAAGAGCAGCTGCTGCTGACATCTTGTGCTCTCAGCATCTCATAAAACTTGCAAGGTTCTTTTGGTTTGGTTTGGAACAATGGAATCTCATCATACACGGGGGTTAGATTGGAAGTCTGTGCATAAGACAAGAATTGCATGTAGTCAAAAGTACCCTTGAAAAGCACTGAAACCACTCATAAAGTACAGTATACATCAGTTTGTTTATACAGCCATGAACAGAAATTTTTAGGCACACTAAAGTTAGAGAGCCACTGAGCTAGAATAAAGAAAGCAACAGAAGGGAAGCCCATATGCAAATGTCTGGGCATTCAAATCGCTTGCCTTTAAGACAACTACTCAAATCCCCAGCAGTGAATGAGGGGACTGTCACAGGGAGACAATATACACATAGCAGGCAGGGGCAGGAATTCGTTTTTAATATTCCCACTTTCCTGACTATTTAGTCCTTTCCATTTCAATGCTAAGCTTTTGTAACTCTTAACACACATTCAGAGCCTAGCTGCTTATATTAGGCGGCCTGTGTGTAGAATCCCAGCCCACTACCGACCCCACTTTCTTCTTTTCCAAAGGTGTGCTCTTTCCTCATGCCCCACCCCACCGCGCTCTAGATCCACCTGACACCAAGATGAGCTCACTGTGCGTTAAGCCAAGACCCTTGTATCGGACAGGAAAGGCGAAGTCAATCTACCATAACAAACCACCCTTTAGTTTTAGTGGCTCAAAACAAAACAAAACAAAACAAAAAGATGATTTTTCACTTGCCATTTGCACATCATGGGTTGAATGAGGCTCTGGTCTTTCTATCTTCATTGATCCAGTGGAGCAGATACCATCTCTAACATTGCCAGCACTGAAGCAGAGGGAAAGCAAGCTCTGGAGGCTTCACAGAGCCATTAAATGCCCATACAAGGCACAAGTCACTTCCATTCACAACTCATTGGCCAGAATTCATCACAAGGCTTCACCCAACCACAAGAGGGCCAAGAAGTGCAATCCTGCCATGTGTTCAGCAGGTGCACAGCCAGAAATATTTGACAAACAACACTAATGACTTCCACATGCTCTAAATGTACAATGACAAGAGAGAGAAGAGACAAGCTTTAATTATTAAGTCTGTGTTTGGATCCAGGGCTCTGTGTAACCATGTGGCTAAATGAAATATGCCCATCATGCCCCAGGGGGCATAAGCCATGCCCAGAAAAAGATTTCCAGACAGCGTATGGATGCACTATCTTGAAATCCAAGAGTCCCAACAGAGGCAGCTGACAGCCTGGGCTTAACTTCATCACCCCTCTAGCCTCTCCCAGCCCAACATTCCAGTGTGAGGAACACTGGACTGGAGACCACACTGTGTCCTGAAATCTCTGACAGTTCGGGCTGGGGACAACGGATATATAGCTGAACCCTTGTTCCCTGCATAAATGACTGCCACGCGCTGTGGAAGATGCTGTCCAGTGGTCATCAACCTTTCCCTCTTGTCCCTAGACACAGGTGCAGCCCAGTTCCCCTCCCCTTGAATCACTCATTAGGCCTGTGACTTGCTTTGACCAGCAGTGTGTGGCAGAAGTGAAGTCCAAGCCTTAAAGGGAATGGCCAGTTCCACTTCTCTCTTCTTGTAGCCCATGGCACAAGGAAGCCAAAGCCAGATGACTGAATGGTTAGAGGCCAGGTAGGTAGAAGCTCTGCAGGGTGAGTGGCCATCTTGGGTGGTGCAGCTGTAGGTAGCTCCCAGCTGAGCGCAGCCACGAGTGACCTAAACTCCACCAGGTCTCACAGAACTGCCCAGTTGAGGCCAAGCAACCTATAAAATATAAAAGAAAATCAATCGTTAAAGTCACCGAGCATAAGAATGGCTTGTTACACAGCAACAAATAACTGAAAACACGCACCAGATGTTTATGGATGGTCCTGAGGAAGCCCAAGGAAGGAAGACCTGAGAACACCTAAAAATGTGCAAACTGTGTGTAGTGGCACACACCTATAATCCCTTCACTCTGGAAGGCTGATGCAGGAGGATCATAAGTTCCAGCCCAACTTGGGAAGCTTACTGATATAGCAAGACACTGTGTCAAAACAACACAAAATAAAATTAATGAGAGCTGGGGATACAGTTCAACTCAAAGCTCTTGGGTTCAATCCCCAGTGCCAAGGTGGGACATGGCAGGGGCAGGGCGGGGGGAGATCTTTAGCTTGGATTTTCTGGAAACAGTTGCATGGACTTATACTGGGACAGGAAAGGTGTTATGGAGAGAGAGATATACAAAGTTAAAAGCAAAATTAACCTGAATGTAGGATGGTGACTTGTTACTGGATACCAGTAAAAAAGCACAGACAGAAGGAACAAGTCCTAGTGTTCTCTAGCAGTGGGGGGACTGTAGTTCACAGTAACATTACATATTTTTTTTAAAAACCTGAAGAAAGAAGCTCAAGTGCTCCAAGCATAAAGAAATGCTAAGGCGATGGAAATGCTAATTTCCCTGGTTGAATTGGTATACATTGTATATGTGTGTTAAAATATGGCACTATAGCCTATAAATATGTGTAATTATTACACGTAAATCAAAAACAGTTTTAAAGAAGTGAGGAAGCTAAGACTAGACCAGCGATGTGGTTGCAACTCTGACCTAGGACACTCCTGTGAGAGGCTCCAAGCTGAGAAGGAAGCCTGGGGTTTCCCCAAGCTGAAGCACAGAGGCGGTAATGGTTGATACACTGTGTCAACTTCAGAACTGAGTTTAGAAGCTTAACTAAGTGACCCAGCAGGGGACCAGAGTCCTCACTTTGTAAACATCCTCAGCTTGTGGAAGAGGAAGGCAGGGAGATGGTGTGGGCGGAGAGCCCACACACAATATCAGAGAAAAAAGGCTGGCTTCCCCTCCTTGTGCTCTTGCTGCTTTTGCTGTCTTAGGCTGCTTTGGGCTGCTGCCCCATGCCAAGCCACGCTGCCTTGGAGCCAGCTGATTACGGACTGAAATCTCCACAAACCATCTAAATAAACATTTCCTTCCTTAATTTGGGGCATCGGGTATTTTGTTTCAGCAACGAGAAAAAAGTAACCAAGACAGAGGCCAGCCTTGAAACCCTCTCCTTGGCCATCAGCTGGGGACAGGTCCCAGGACGGGGCATAACTTCAAGGAAGGTAGTGCCTGCAGCTGCAGACAGTCCCCATGGAGGAGGCAACCCTGAGCCTCCAGCAGCTGGCATTCTCAGTAACCGAGGACAGAGGTGCCCTGAAGAGGGGACCAAGCAAGAGAACACAATGTCCCCACAGGGGGTGATCCCATGGCCCTTCAACTGAGAGGGAGAAGGTTCTGGCAAAGCGAAGAAGGTAAGAGAGTTTCCAGGCAAAGGAAACAAGAAAAGCAAAGGCAATGACAAACAGGAAAAGAACACACAGGAAAGGAGGCAAGAGATGAAGCAACACTCTGCACAGAAATGTGGATTCTATCCTGAGGCAACAGGGAGATGCTGAAGTGTTCTAAGCAAGGCAGAGACTGGTAAGATATCTGTTTTAAAAGATTTCTCTGACAGCAAAGTGCAAGGTGGACCTGCAAGGTAAGACTAGAGGCAGAGAGCCTGTCAGTGCTGCAAGAAATAAAGTTCACTCCCAACTGAGCCCCACAGTGACTTTTTCCCTTGGCAGCCAAATTATGTTGCAACTTACCCAAGTTACTGCCCTCATGGCTGGAAGCAGGGTGGGAGACAACTCTGGGGCAGGAAGACGGTGCACTGCAGGTGGGTGGGTGCACACTGCCTGGCATCTTTTGAGGTATGGAGAAGTTCTAGCCTTTCACCGGAGGGCAAAAGACACTCGGCTGCCTCTGAGGGTCAAGGTGACTCAGGGTTTCAAGGTATTCAGTTGATCTAAATGTCCCTGTCCCAATTATCAGGGCCCAGTCCAGCTCTGACCAATCAATGCATAGCTCACTTACAACACTGACAACTTAATTTTCTTTGAAAATCTATTACCCTTATATTCATTACTGGGCCGAATCTCAGTTTTTCTGCCCTCCAGCTATAGAAGGAAGGCTCTTTGCTAATGACAAGGAGCCCTCTTGCTTTCAGGATTCACCTTAAATTCACCAATAGCCTTTCATTGTCTTTTTCCAATCCTCTGATCACCCCTAGCAACAATCATTTAATTCCATTGTCTTTATAATTACTACTTCCTCTAATCCTCTAAAGGTTTGAGAGACAACTCTCACCAATACGTGCCTTTTGACTGGTATCCTATTCCACTTCACCACCAGTAAAAGTTCTAACAGTTACATAGCGAGAGCAAGTCAAGGACCATTAGTACCTCCACCCACACCCCCTGTGACAGCTCTCATTACCAACAGGCCCGTGGATGATCCAGCTCCGAAATCCCATTTTAGAGTCTGTTTCCTAGGAACCACTCCTAGCACCAACTGTAGTAGTGGGTCAGGTTCCCTAGAAATAGATCAAAGATGAGAGATTTACATGCAGAGAACTTACTGAAGAGTGTGATCTTCAGAACATTTGGAAAAGAGAAAGGGAAACTGGACTGTGCAGAGGGAGAAGTTGAACCCTGATGCATCTGCAACAGAGATCTTAATCCTGTGGTAGGTTCTAAAGCAGGTGTGGCCCCTTTAGAGGTGTCCCAGAATAAGGCAAGAGTAATCGCTTAGTCTCTTCTAGGAAGTGGAAACTTGAGTGAGTCAGTTCCATTTGGCCAAAGGCAATTCATGGGGAGAGACTGCTGAATAATGTTGGCCACCAGTGCTTTCATTGGCTGTGAGAATTGAATGCTCCAATGAGCCCCTTTGAGGGGAAGCCAGGGGACAAAACCACAGCATTCACTACGGCCAATACTAGGAAACTCGAGATAAGAAAGTGGTGGCTAGTATTGTTGCCAAACTCAGGTATGCATCCATCCACTGGATTTGACCGCAAAGAAGTTGCTGGAGACTGGGAAATAAGTTCATTGAAGCGAGCAATGGAGGAGAAGATCAGGTAAGGGGAAAAGAATGAACAGAAGGGAAGGTGACTCTTTTGACCTCTCGAGGTCCCACAAATGGTTGAATTCTTCTATAGATGTAGTAACTGGGGAGAGTTAATTCTTAAGGAACATACAGCTTGAGTGCATTTCCTCCATATAAACATGTACATAGACACATAGACACACACAGAAACACACTGAGATTTCCCAAGACAAAAAAGTATAGCAACTGGCTTGTGAGCAGATCTCTAGCCTCATCAACCAAAAACTGACCCTTGCAGATCAGACTTCTGTATGCCATCTCTCCCTGCACATCTGGAAGGCCAAGGTATCCCAGCTGGAATGTTGGCTTTGTCTTTAATTCTAATCAGAATTCTAGAAACAACCCAAAGCAGGGAGAGCCCAAGTCAGTAACATCAATAGTGTTTATGAAGGATCAGCTTTTCTTCCAGGCACCTCCCAAGTGCTTTACAAAGTTAGCTCATTTAATCCTCCCCAGGCCTTATAAGATAAGTGCCTCTGCTAACCCATTTCACAGATGAAGAAGCAGAGACTCAAAAGTTAAACAACTTTGCCATGGTCGTACAATTTGTCAGTGGCAAAACTGGGATTGAGAGTCCCATAAGGCTGAGGACAGAGACAAGCAAGACATTAAGAAATGAGTAAGTTCACTCATTTAGTCAGCAAGTATTGATAATCTACTATTCTAGACACTTGAGAAACATCAGGGAGCTTTGTCCACAAAGACTCCCCCTCATGAGTCTCTGTCTAGCAGGAGAGATGGATAGGAAAGAACAAATGTATTACACTGACATTTGCTCATTTCTTATGGTAAAAGGCACAGTGAAGGCTGTCAGATGGCACCCAGTTCTCGCTTCCAAACTCTCGGTCTGCCGGAAGTGCTGATGGCCCGTGGAAGTCAGCTGACCCCTTCCAGAGTTGTTTGGGGAGGACAGCTGCTCCACCTGAGGTCACTCCCCTGCTCTAGAAGCACCCCATAGTCAATGTCTGCTCCATAGAGAGTTCTTAAGACCCCAGCCCACTCACCATAATGAGAGCAACTCTGAAAGTTGGTCCAGCTCCTTGTTGCCCTTTGTGCCAGCCAAGGCGTTTGTTATCATTAAATGACATTTCAACTCTTCCCTCTGTCCTGTACTGCCTACCCCATTCCTCATAAGTCTTGATCTGAAAGAGCCTTCCCCAGTGACCTTTCTGCCTGAAAACATCTGTATTAGAATCTGTTTCCCAGAGAGCCAGGGATACAGCTCAGCGGCACAAGGGCCTGCCTGGCAAGTGCCAGGTCCTGAGTTTGAGTCCAGGTACCAAAAAAAAAAAAAAAAAAGAATCTGTTTCCCAATGCACCCAACCTGTGACAGAGAGTATATCTTTTCAGAGAAAAAAAGCAGTAGTGTACGGGGGATGGGGAAGGCAGGACCTGAAGAGGCAGCAGGCCATAGAATCCAATGGGATATTTAAGGTGATCTCATTAAGAAGTCATATTTTAGCAAAGACTTGAAGGTAGAGGTGAGGGAGGTACCCAAGTGACAACTGGAAGTGCACTCTAAGCAAAAAGAACAGCAAGAAAGCCACTGGGATAGAGTGGCATTAAAGGAAACGTTAGCTGCAAGGTGAGGTAAAGGGGAACAAAGCACATAAGAACTTGCAGGCCACTGTGAGGACCTTGACATTTTTTGTCTGAAAGGAGCAGAGGACACAGTCTGACTTCGAACTTTGAGCTTCCCCTGACTGCCGTGTAGAGGGGAAGAGCAGAAGCGGGGAGACCTGTCTGGAGGTCACTGCCATTAACCAGGCAAGGATCTTGGAGGTGTTGAGCAGGATGGTGGCTCCGGAGTAGTAAGAAGCGATCAGATTCGGGATGCGCGTTTAACATACAGCCACATGATCTGCAGATAGACCGAGTGTGGGAAACGGATGTGAGAGGAGCTGAGAATGATTTCAAAAGTGTTTAGTCCGAGAGCTGAGACAGACGACCCCTACAAGTAACACAGGTTTGAGGAAAACGAGTTTTGCTTTGGATATGTTCAACTGGAGATTTAATCTACAGAGCAACATCCACAGGACTGAACAGCCAGCCCAGCTCTGTGACAAGGTGTATCTCATTGGGTATAAGAGGTGTGGCTCAGGGGCACAGTGGAAGTGGGAGACACTGGGGATCTGATGGTACAGGACCCTGACGTATACTATAATCCCATCACCTGATGCCCCAAGACCTACTCCAAGCTCCTAGGACCTCCTAATTCTGTGAGGCACAGACAGACATCCAGACAGGGAATGCTCTGTGAGAATGAAGAAAGGTCCAAGAGTGTGCCTGTTTAGGACAGACATAAGAGTATACCTGGAGGCCATAGTGGGGTGTCTGTACAAACAGAGTCGCTCCTGTGCGTGAGGGACTGGTTGTAAGAATATGCAAGTGTGTGTGTGTGTGTGTGTGTGTGTGTGTGTGTGTGGCCTTGCAGGTCCAGCAGCTGTGCACCTGTGAGGAAGTGGTGCCAACCCCTGGCCTGACACACAGCTAACTCTCATGGTCATAGAAGGTGTAGAATCAGCATTTGTAACTGAGCCTTTGGGTCACCTGGAGGGTGAAGGCAATATGTCCTTCTAGTTACCCTGAACCAGACAGCTCTCCTTGAAGCCCTACCTAGAGGGTTCCAAGATGTGGAGGTCCCTGCAGCTGCCCCACGCCATGCCCTTTTGCCCCCCTGGGCTTCTTTCTGGCTGCGCTGGGAAAAGTGCCTACGCAGCTCTGGGAGGGAAGAGAGTTAACTCTCCATTTGCCATTAAACATAATCAGGGAGAAATCTGTGTGGAGTGTGCTGCTCTGGCCGATAAGTGATTTCCCAGAACAACAGATAAAAGCCTGGCACTAAAGTGCAGCCAGAAACGATGTGTAATTGGGATGAAAGAATCCTTAAATCTGCGCAGTGCTTTTAACTTGCGAGGCTTAAATTACAATTAATAGTTCCCTTGAAGGAGGGGGTGGGTTAGAGGAATTCCAAGGCCTTGAGCTCAGAGCCCTGGGCTGCACCTCAGCTCTTCCATGTTGGGGGTGCGAAGGCATGCTAAGTGGTGAGGAGAGAGGAGAAGGCTGGAAAGAGGGGGCTTCTCAGGGTCTTGGTACCCTGCTGGGTTGCATCCATTATAAGTTCCAAACCCACCAGTTTCCAAATAAGTTCATCCATTCTCCCGGACTTTTGACCAGACCCCAAAACAGCATCCTTGGAATGTTGCCAACAGTCAAAACTCATTGCTCCCATTTTACAGATGGGAAAACCAAGAAACCGCACTTACTCTACGCAGGGCCTGACAGCTCTTCCTCTTCATGATTCACTTGGGGCACAGAGACTTGGCGATGAGAGGGTCTGGAGTTAGGGCCAGAACCCAAGCTATTCCTTCCTCTCCATCTTGGTCAGTGATCTCAGGTTCCCTCTCCCTAGCCACACAGCCCCTTGACCTTCCCCTTGCCTGGCTGCTCTTCCCCCTCACTCCCCAGACAGGATGGAGTCCTGACTGTATTCACCTGGGGAAGTTTCGTGGTCTTCCCACAGGCCTGCCCCTTCCACCCAGTCAGGATGCCTGCCTCTTCCCCACCATGCAGACTTTTACGCCTGCTCTCTGCCTTACCACCTGGAGCACAGTGCCCAGGAATTCCTCCTTTCTGCTCCAGGGTCCTATGCTAAGGGCAAAGCCATCAGTCACAGGGCTGTGGACAGCCTCAGTGGGTGGCAGATGGGCATGAACCATAACCATGAAGCTGGCACGCTCACGGCCAGGAACAAGGAGTTTGGTTCTCAGGTAAGACCAGCAACCTGTCAGAGGGAGCAGCAGAGCTGTCTGGCATTCCCAGCACTGGCCACGGGGCTGCCCCTGCCACTTGGTCCAAGATCCTGTGTTGGTGGGAATTCTGGAGCTCCCCACATATGAGCTCATGGGTGGCTGGGTGCCCAACCCCGTATTTCATGGCTTTGGAATGTGTTCTCTCGGCTGGCCTCCTTCACTCCCCCCATCTTGCTTCAGCAAGTGCCACTGCCTGCTCTCAGACCTTCAAAGACAGGCAAATTCCAGAAAGGGCTTTTTATTAACACCGTTAAATTGTGTAAGTGTGCACATGCATGTGTGTGCATGTGTGTACGTGCGTGCATGTGTGTGCGTGTGCAAACATCCTATGTGCAAAGGTGAGCTGTGTACACCTGTCCGCAGGCATGCATGTGCATACATGGGCATATTTGTGCGCATTTGTGTGTGGAGTGTGTGTGTGTGTTTGTATTGTATGTGTGCGTGTGTGTATGCGCATGCATGTGTGTGTGTGTGCAAACATCCTATGTGCAAAGGTGAGCTGTGTACACCTGTCCGCAGGCATGCATGTGCATACATGGGCATATTTGTGCGCATTTGTGTGTGGAGTGTGTGTGTGTGTTTGTATTGTATGTGTGCATGTGTGTATGCACATGCATGTGTGTGTGTGTGCAAACATCCCATGTGCAAAGGTGAGCTGCGTAGACCTGTCCGCATGCATGTATGCGCATACATGGGCATATTTGTGTACATTTGTGTGCGTGGAGTGTGTGTGTGTTGTGTATGTGCATGTGTGTGTATTCTGTGCATGAGTAGTTTTAAAAGAACACAGTGGGATCCGCTTGGGGCCCTGCGTAGCTGAACCTTATTTATAGCTCTCCTCTGTCTGGTTCGTTTCCTCTAACTTCCCTGCAGAATGATATGAATGAAAATGACACTATTGACTATCTTGGTAACCATAAAAGACCTTATAGAAATAAGATTTTTATAGTTTGTGGACTGGGAGAATCAAAAGACTAAGAGTTATGGACTCAGAGGATAGGAGAGAATCAAGCCAAGGCAGTCAGAGAGGTCCCTGGGTGGATCGTCTGTGGGTTTTTTTAAACAAACTCGTATAAATAAAGTGATTGTCTTGAAAGAGTTATGAGAGCCTTGAAGCTAGTGGGCAATATCCCCGTGGCCCCTGCAAAGGCGGGAGGACAGCATGCTGCCTGCCTGGGAGGAAGCACTCGCTCTACCTATGTTCCTGCTCCCAGCCTCCCAGGAGAGGTGCGGAGGCAACAGTAGGACAGTGCTCCTGGACATGCACGATCTTTGGCAGCTTGGAAACAAAACCCACCACTAGCTAGTATGGATCTCTGCACCCTGAGCCAGGGGCCAGCCCTGAGGACGAGCCAGCAGGTCCTGGAGCTGTGTCCCCTCCCAACTTGAAAGCGGAGATTCATTCAGCCCCATGAAGTCAGCCCCTTCGTGGGAAACCACAGCACAGCTTTGCAGAGAGAGCCCTGTGGTTCCCAGCCTGCACCTGTGCAAAGTTCAAACTCAGCCCTACTAATCTCTGTGGCATTTGGACTTTCAGAGGGGAAGCACAGCTCAGCCTGCCCTCAAAGAGTGCCTATCTGGTGGAGAGGATGGAGAAAGAAAGGTGGCACGGACAGGATGACGTGCCCACTAGTGCCTGATGCATGGGAAACAGATATCGACAGAGACCGGTATTGAAACTTGGTGATGAAATTTCTGCTTTTGTTCATCTCATCAAACTAGGTTAGGCCCTGGGCCTACAGACTCAATCAGGCCCAGTCCCCATCATGGAGATAAAACACCTGCCCAGAAAGGAGAGAAGGACTGGCGTAAGCAACTCAGTACAGGATGTTAAGGCTTGAATTGCACAGTTGCCCAGGGAGCATGGACTATCTCTGCCTGGTCAGGGAGGGCTCCTTAGAAGAGGCAACCTTTCCACCCAGCCTTGAGAGACAGTTAGGAAATCACCAGAAAGAGGTATCGGAAAAGGCATGCCTGGAAGGGGGGTTGGTAAACACAAAGGCCCAGAGATTTAAAAAAAAATACAAGGTGCATTTGGAAATTGCCTCGGTACACAGGAGTTTGCTGGCTAGCAGAAGTGGGGTAGATTTTGAATGACATATCGAGGACCATTCTTGAGTCGAGGAGGAGGGATGATCTGACCCGAGTCTAGGCAGTGGCAGCGACACTGACAAGGGTCACATCAGAGGCAGGAAGTTCAGGCAAGATGGGACAGATGCCTCCCCTGCTCTGCCTCTGGACTGTTCGAGTTCTGCTGACGGAGTTCCAGACAAAGAGCAGGATGGTGTCCTTAGTGGTGAGCGGTCAGCAGCCTGGCTTCTCTGATGCTTCCCTCTTTCTCTTTCTCTTCTCTCATTCCAGTGTCCCCACCTTTCAGGCCCCAGCCCAGCCCTCTGGGGCGACACCAGGTCCCTGCCCTCTTCCACCATGAAAAGAACAATTCTGAAAACCAGAGAGAAGATGCTCTAATAGGTCAGGCAGCATATTAGAAATAACCTCCAGGTCTGAGAGGCTATCCAGACTCCTGCCTCCTCCCCCTGGGGACCTAGGGACATGTGGTGAGGACCACAGCATATGCCTGTGCCACTTGTCAAGGCCCTGACTCCTTGTCTGCAGGCATTGATTTCTCTCCTTCCTGACATTTCAGGAGAGGTGCCCGGAATTCCAGGCCAGGTCATTACCAAGCTGGTGATGCAGACTTTCCAAGCCCCAGCCCCTTGATGCTTTGTCCCCTTCAAATGCATCTGGGAGAGCAACCCTTGCTGTCAGCTGGCCAGCGCGTGTCGAGGCAAGCGGGGTGGGGCTCAATTCACAACGACTCCTTGCAAGGAGAGTTTATGGGTCTTGATTACACCCAGCAGGGAGGCCTTCTTAGTGATGAGAGAGAAAATATTCAACAACCTGTCTTTGCAATGTGCTCATCTCCTGGGGGAGGGGTTGGAGACAGTGATTTATGATTTATGAGTGAAGAAAAGGGCTTTTTTCTTTCCAGGGCTCCCCCAAACTGCTCAGCATTTCCTCTTTCTTGTCATTTGCTTTTGCTTTGGCGTAAGTTTGCAGCCAAATGCTCTGCCAATGAATGGACAGCCCAAAGGACATGGCCCAGGAGGGGACGGTCCTCATAGCCCACACTCAGCACTCGTTCAAAGCTGGGCCAGGACGCTGCTTAGGCTCAGTACCCAACACAGTGCCTGGCGTATGGGCAGTGCAAATAAATGAATAAATGGGTGAACGGTGTGTGTCCGCCATCCCTCCCCATGTGGGTCCTCAGTGCCTCCCACGGCTCCCATCCAGTAACATCCAAAGTCAGCAGCAAAGATCCATCTTGGATACATGAGTGAGTAAATAGTCGACTCCACACCCTGCAAAACCTCAGCACACTCGTGGCACTGGCCTCACTCTGCCTGCTCTTTCTAAAGCTCACTTTGATTATAAATGACACACCCTGTGCCCCTCAGAAAATGGTATGTTGGGGGAGAAAAGGACCTTTTTGGAGATAACATTTTAAATTGCTTCTTAATAATTCACGGAGGGCTGGGGATATAGCTCAGTGGAATAAGCGCCTGCCTAGCAAGCGCAGGGTCCTGAGTTCGATCCCCAGTACCGCAAAAAAAAAAAAAAAAAAAAAATTCATAGAAATTTTAAATCCCCAGCTGTGAAAGCACCCAGTGATGGCCACTGAGTGTGCAGACGGGGAAGGGAATGGGGAGCGCAGGGTGGCTCAAGAACCCTGACCTCTTCCCTCCAAGGCATCAATCAGCCAGGAGCCCGGAACCTGACATCTCTGCTCTCTCTTGCCTTCTTTCTCCACTCTCCTTACCACTCCAGGGCTCTGCCAGGCTCCACCAAACCCCCGCCGCTCCCTTTCTGCCTCAGTCTCCATACCTGAAAAGTGGGGAGGAGCAGGTCAAAGGAATAAGGCTCCTTGTGTCTGTATGAACAGCAGCAAACTTCCAAGATGCACCCCGGTCTGTCCCCGGGGTGAGAGGGAGCCAGAAGCCCAGTTAGGAGGTGAAGGATAGGTCCTAGGCCTCCCACACCCAGCAGAGGTAGAGAGCCTGCAACTGAGGACCAGCGCCCAGAGGATGAATGCAAGATCAAAGGCAGCCAGCTCAGTGCTTCTGCCTGGGGAGAAGGAGGCACTGGGCACCTGTACACCCTGGGGCGGGCTGGGTCAGCAAGCTGGGCACCTCTCCTGGCTGCCAGGACCCAGCAGGGTGCTGCCCATCACCCCTCCAGTAAGACCCTGGGGTACCGGAGCACACTGCCAACCAGCTCCCCTTGCCTCTGGCTCTGCAAAGCTAGGTGTCCGCTGAAAGGCGGGGAGGGGGCTGCGCCCCAGGGACGTTGCCTGCGCTCGGAAACTTTACACTGAAAAGTTAATCCACCGAAGCGTGGCCCAAAAATAAGCGCACTGCCTAATGTGCCGGGAACTGCCGGTCGCAAGGCCAGACTGCTAGCGGATGTCTGCGCATCTCCGCCCGCCCGCCCAGAGCCTACATTTAGCGCCAGCGAGGGAGTCTGGGCTGAGCGCTGCTTTCACACCGACTCGAGCCGCGAGTTTATGGATCTTGATTGCACCCAGCAGGGAATCCTTTTTAGTGATGAGAGAAAAAATATTCAACAACCTGTCTTTGCATTGGGTGTGTTGGACACACTTCCCTGCTTCGGAATCCGCCATATGCGAGTTGTGGGAGTAGAGCCGCTGTCAGCGGGCCAGAGCGCGCCTCTCCTCCCTCTCCTCCCGCGTCCCCGTGCAGGGGGCGGGGAGCCCCGGGCGCACGCGGCCAGCCGGGCCTCGGGAGGCCAGGCGGCCCCCCGCAGGCGCCCACCCCGGCCGCGCCGCCGCCGCCACCGCTGCCGCCGCCTGCTCCCTGCTCTCGGCCTGCAGTGCTGCGGCTGGGCCGTCCTCGGGGAGCCGGCGCCCGCGTGGGGCCCGCTGACAGCGCGCCCAGTAGAATATTGTATTAGTTGGTTGTGAGCTGTGTTCTCGTCAGGGTATCTGAGTTTCACAGAACAGACGGGGTGAGAGTTTTTGTGCTATATCCAGATTGGCTTAAAATAATGTCGTTTTTGTAGCTTATTAAACCACAGAAACTACACCAAAGTCATGCAGGCTGCTGCCAGCAAACTCTGAGTTGGGGCTGGGGTAGGAGCGAGCTCAGCCCCCGGGTCAGGACCCTGGGCTCTGAGAGCAGAGTCTGGGGAGAAGGAAAGAACCAGCTTCCCTTCTGTTGCCCTCTGCTGCTTTTGTGGGAGGGCCTGGACCTCCAGAACTAGGCAAAGTGGTTGCAGCAACACTGGGCCAGCCCCTGGCCCCAGAATCTCCACAGCACTCAGAGAGTTCAGGATCCACTGTGTTCAGGGGTCCCAAGGGGCCAGCAGCACAGGGGCACTTGGAACTTGGTGGGGGATGAAGTGGCCAAGTTGGGCACTGCCTGCCTATGGGGCAAGGCTGAGAACCCGCACGCAGGCTGGCCTCTCTGGTGAGGCCTTGGTCTAGGCAGCGGTAGTGGGGCCTAGCCACCTCGTTCCCACACTGCAGGGGTGAGGGGGGACCTGCACAGTTGGGAAAGGGGTGGAGCACCAGACAAGCTCATTTCTGGCCATAAAGACCTCTCCCTTCTTCACTGACTGGTCCCCTGGGTCCAAAACAATGGCTATGCCCCCCAGCTATGGAGAGGGGAGAGGAAGGAAAGACTCCGCACGAGGTGAAGGACTGCAACCCCCGCTCTCTGCCACCCTGTACAGATCTAGTGTCCCAACCAGAGCTCCAGGCAGCAGCAGACCTCCTTTCCAACAACCCCATGAGGAGCGTGCTTTAGCAATCCCTAACTGCAGATGAGGAAACTAAGGCTCAGAGAGTTAGGGTGATTTGCCAGCAAAACACACAGCTACGAAGTGGCAGTGGTGGAGTTTGAGCCCCAGCTCACTGCAGAACAAGAGCTCTAACCACTGTAGCCTGTCTGTCTTTGAGCATGAAGAATGAAAAGTGTAGGGTGCCATCTTCCCTGCAAATCCCAGGCTTGTCTTCTAGAAATGAGGAAGCCTAAAAAAAGTGAAGAGTGTTCAGAGAGAAATCAGTACTGCCCTGGTGCTAGCCTGCCTCTTGCCACACCTCTGGCCTCCTGCCTTCACAGCCTCAGACTCCAACAGGAAAGAATCCAGGGCAAATCAGAGCCTCAGGCTTCCCTGAACTCCTCAGGGACCCATGCATGTGGCAAGAGCTGCCCCTCTTCCCATGACTCCCACCCACTCAGTTACCCAAAAACCTAGGAGCCATTCTCATTGGTTCCTTCTCTGAGCCCTCCATGTCTAGTCTATCCAAAATGTTGAGTCTTCTGTCTCTTAACCAACATCCCTCTTCTCATCACCAGCCAGCTCCAGCCCGGCTGTACCACCTTTTGCTTAGGATCTATTAAATCTCTCTGCTCACTGTTCTTCCTACTTTTGCTCCCCCACCAATCCACAAGCACCCAGAGTGAGCCTTCCAGGGTGACCCCACAACTGTCCTGCATGAAACCCCTCTCTAGGGCTCCCACCAACTATGCTACCGGATGGAGACCTCAGGACTCAGCCTGGCCTGCAAAGTCCCTTTACATGCTACCCCTGCCCATTGCTCTGCCTTAGCCCTGTGTACCCCACAATCAACCACCAGGATGAGCCCCAACTCTGAGGCCCTTTGACACATCCTTGTTTTGGCTCCAGATATGGTCATTTACCTGACACTTGGGGTTTGGGGAATCAACTTCACATCGCCCCAAAGAAGTACTACTAGGGACAAAGAGCAGGAGACAGACGGGGGCATCAAGATTGTGGTCCAGAAGGCCCAGCATGAGTTTAGAGGCCAGGGCCACAGCTCCAGACCCCAGAAGAAGTACTTCTTGGTGGTTAAGATTAGGTCTGGACCCAAATCCTAGCTCCAGTATTTGGGCTTATCACTGAGCTTCACTGTGCCTCAGTTTTTCCATGTATACATGGGATAATAATAGCACCTATCTCCTAAATTTGTTGCAAAGATTAGTTACTATATATATATATATATATACACACACACATACATACAGAGTTTGGAATAGGTTTGCCATGTAGTGTTACATAAACATTAGCTGTAGTTTTTTGTTTTGATTTGCTTTGCTTTTTTATGGCACTGAAGATTGAACCCAGGATCTTTACATTAAGCTACATCCCCAGCCCTATTTTTATTTTGAGACAGGCTCTCACTAATCACTAAGCTGCCCAGGCTGGGCTCGAACTTGCAATCCTCCTGCCTCAGTCTCTCAAGAGTGCTAGTATGTTTTCATCATCATTATCACTAGCAGCAGCAGCAGCCTATCCAAGCGCATTGCCTTTGACTTTGATCTTTGGCAGAATCATATATTCAGGTGCTCAAATGTAGCACACACACAGGTACCCATGTTTCTACACCAGCCTTCCCACCCTAGAATTCTTTTTGCACTTTATGGTCCTCTCTAGTACAGTTTTAGAGCCTGGGTGTAACTCCCTACCCTTTGCCAAATCCGAATTCAAGGTCAAGAGCTCCCCCAAGAACCCTCCCAAGTTCCTTCTGCACCCCAGGGAGTCCCCGTCCTCACAGCCTGCTGGGCAGGTACAAGACTGGAGCAGCACTACCATCATGCATGTGGGCAAACGCAGGTGGTGCTGGGGGAAGGTGCTCCTCACAGGATGACCCTTGCTCTGGAATGATGCCCCCTTTTTGAGCTCTTGTTCCAGCCAATCTCAGCAGTGCCTCCACGGCACACCCAAAGGGCAAGAAGTCTTACTAGAATTAGACATTTTCATTTCCGGGAAATTCACTATGGTCGGCTGTGCTATGTGCGGCAGACACCACATCTTCATTCAGGAAGAGCGGGCAGGCTTCCTTCACCGCCTCACTGGCGCTTCCAGAGAGGTCAGGAACCCTCACACCAGGAACCCTCATAACACCCAGCGCGGGCCAGCACTTTCATAATCCAGGACTTTAATTCAGGTGGAAAAGGAGGAGAATTTGGAGTGAGGCAAAACCAAATTCAAATCTATCACCTCCCCACTGTGTGATTTCAAGGACATCACTCGACCCCTCTGAGCCCATTTCCTCCTAAAGACAAAAAGCAGTCCTTGCAGTGTTGTAGAAAATGACAAGAAAAATGAATGAGAACGAACTAGAGAAACGCTGAAGCGTGAGACAGATGAGAGTCGCTTCCTGTCACCTTGAGAGCCGTGCTGCACGCTCTCCACTGCTCCGCCCCGAGATGCACTGTCGGCCCTGCTCTGCGCCCAGGAGCCTCACCTCTGCAAAGCACGTCACGCGGGCCACCGCCTGCTGGCTTTCAATCCATTCTCCAGTATGCAGTGCCAGCAGGAGATGCAAGGCCTGGAAAGGCCCCTCTGACTCATACCATTCTGGTGCCGACTGTGCCATTCCTTGGCCATGGCCCTGTCCAGTCTCCCCTCTGTCCTCACTTCTTTTCTCCTTTGGGGCCCCAGAGTAGCTATAGCTTCCTCCCCTGTTGCTAACATCCATAGCCTCACCATCCCTGGTTGCTCCTCTCGACCCCGTCTGCTGCTCCCCAGAGTCTTCAGCTGAGCCTCTTTATCCGTTAAGGTTTGTCCTAGGCGTCAGGGAGAATGACGCTGGGCTAGTCAGCATTGATTGGAATTTGCCCTCACCATCCCAGACCCTAAGTGGACCGATCAGTATCTCCCCCGATCCCTTCAGGGCTCCATGCCTTAAAGATGACCCAGACTGGGAGCTCTCCTTCCCTACTTCCTAAGTCTGTAGGTTTGGGTCACCTCTGGGATGAAGGTGGGGAAGACTGGCTGCCCTGTGTGGAAAGAGCCCTATCCCATCCTCTTCTGCTGCCAACACTCCCAGCGGGGAGAGTGGCACCCTGACCAGGTAAGACCTGTCTGAGCCCTGTGACCCAAAGGCAGCGCTCAGGAGACTCAAGCCAGCTTCAACCTTTGTTCCTTACACCTGGAGCTCAGAGCCTGCTTTGCCCGCAAGGTGGAAGCTCTGGTTTAATTAAGGATCTTAGGAGAGAATTCTCTCTTGTTATTTTCTGAATAAATTAAGGAAGTAACTTTGATGCAATATCATTTTCATCTAATCAGGAGCATTCTGAAATTACCATATTGTTTTCCATTAGAAACCCCATCAACCCCCAAATCAGATAACCAGGCTGGAGGCTGCCAAGGCCCCTCTGTCCCGAGGCGGGTGTGCACTACAGGGACAAAAAGGGACCCACTGCTCCTGCCACCATCCCTTGTTGAATTCCTGAGATTGCTCAGGGCTGTTATCAGGGCTCCTCAGCCTTGCCCAGAGCTGGGGCAGAGTCCCCCAGGCAAAGGAAAAGGAGGGGCCCCGGGACACCTGTAGAGCAGGCTGGGTTGGAGCTAAACCTGCCCAGGTGTTCCTCAGTCTGTCATTCAGAGGAGAAAGAGTCAAACCCCTTATCTGGACCTCTACTACCACTCCCCAGGCACCCTCACACAGACACGAGGAAAGGGCTCACCAGACCCCAGCTGGGATTAGGGCCCAAAAGAAGAGAAGAGACCCAAAAGTAAGAAAAGCCTGAAGGTTCCCCAGGCAAGGTGGGGCCGGAAGTTGCTGGGAGTTTGCAAAGTCTCCACAAAGCTGATTTCCTACCCTTTCAAAGTTCCCTGAAGACTTGAGCTGAGGGGTGTCAAGAACTCTATGGGTCAGGAGCCCGTGGAGGAGGAGAAGGACACATCTCTGGGTTGGAATTGCCCCAAAAGGACCATCACCACCCAGTGAGAGGTCTCCTCCACCCCTTCACAGCAGGGACAGGGAGCAGAGGCCAACTAGCGAGTCCAGCACACAACCTGGGCCCTGCCAGAGATCTACCACAGGTTTGAGCTACACATACAATGTCTCAGCACGCTCTGAGATAGAACCAAGTAAATCCTTAAGAGAAAGCTACAGTTTTTCAGGAGTGCCCAGTGACAGGATCAGAATCTCTGCTGGCCAGTTTGTCCCTATGGTAATGGCCCCGATCCATAGGGGACACATTCCAAAATCTCTAGTGGGAACTTGAAACTGCAACTAATACCCCAACTTACAAATACTAATCACTGATGGGCAGGTAGCATCTACAGTGTGGATACACTGGACAGACAGGTCATATCTCACCCAGGAGAGGCAGAGCAGACACTGTGAGATTTCATCATACTACTCAGAAGGGCCTGCCATTAAAAACTTGTGAATTTTTTTTTTAATTTTCCATGTAATATTTTCGGACCACAGTTAGTCTCAGGTAATAAAAATGCAGAAAGGGAAAGGACGGATAAGCGGGCTATTGTATTCTTTTCTTAGGTCTCTAGGATTTAACCCTTGTTTTTCTCATGCCACCCCCTTCCTGCCTCCTTCCTTCTCCCACCTACTTCTTCCTCCCTCCCCCCTCTTTTTTTCATGTGTCTGCTCCCCCCACCCCCTCCATGCAGCGGAGACAACCTCCACCCACCCACCACACAGGTTCCGCCTGGCTCTGCTTCTTCCAGCGCCAAGGCAAGAAGCTGAGAAGCGAGGGGCTGGGGATATAGCTCAGTGGAATAAGTGCCTGCCTAGCAAGCGCAGGGTCGAGTTCGATCCCCAGTACCGCCAAAAAAAAGAGGCTGAGAAGCGAGTACCCGGGAGGTGTCTGAGACTCCAACCCTGCTCCTCGTGCTGCCCCAGAACCAAGAGGATATGACCAGCTGTTGGCATACACCCAAGGCCAGTGTGAAGAAGCAAAATGAGGGGGTGGAAAAGAATGACAAAGAGGAGGGCGGTTATCACACGACAGAGAAAAGTGTGAACATGGAGGATGTGGGTGTGAAGGGCGGGGAAGGTCCAGGAGCTCTGACCCCAGGACAGGGTGGTAGCCGGCCCAGGGGTCTCGATGAGCCCGGGATCGCTGGGTGTTCTGCCGAAAGTGTGAGTCCTTCTTCCATCTCCGGCCCCTGAGCTCAGCAGACGGCCAGGCACACAGAAAACCCCTGGAACATGTGCTGACTGGAGGAACGGTGCAGAGAACGACTCCGGTACAGCCAGGCATCCTGGATGAGCACAGCGGGGAAGAGGCCTCTGCACAGCAGCTCAGAACCAAAGGGCCGGGAAAGAGGCCACCAGGAGCATGGAGAAGGGACCTGTGGCCTTCAGTCCCAGGGTAAACGCTGTCTAGCCTCGTCTCCTGCTGGGTCTGGGACTCAGCTCGCTAACAAGGAGCATGGTGGCTCGCAGATAGATCCACTCATTGTCATGCAGAGGCCCTCAGAGTGCTCTTTGTGCAAAGCTCTCCATGAGGTCCCCTTGCCCAGCTCTGAGTGTGATTGGGGGAGTGGGGATAAGCCCGGGTAGGAGAGTAGGGCAAGCGGGCTAGGGGGTAGGTGAGCGTATAGGGGAAGGGCCTGTGTGTACTTGCAGAGATGAAGGGAATAGCCAAGTGATGACGGGGCAGAGGAGGGACTCTTGTGAGCCCTCGCCGGGAGACTTAAGACCAGCTCCCACTGCTCCTGCATGGCTCTCTCTGCTCTGCCCACTCAGCACAGAGTCCAAGGTGGGTATTTTCTCCTAGAGAACTTGTACATAAATTTCCAGGACCATGCCCCCCACCCATGGCTACTCTGTCCCCCACCAATACCATGGTCAACATTTGACTTTGACAGCCCATCTTACCACGGCATGGATCTCTGGAATCAATCAGAAAACGAAGTTACCAAGAGGTGTTTTATATATTTGGCTTGGTAAATACTTCCCACAATCTCTTCCGGATTTTCTGGCTGTGATTTCCAAAGCAGCGCTTGCTAGCATGCTGCCAGACACACAGTAGGCGTTCTTCACTGGCCCACACTGCTGGGTCTACTTCCTCATTTTCACCTCCTGTCCCAAGCTGAGACAGGCCTCCAAGTTCTCATGGTCATTTAAAACTTCCTTTCTTTCCAGACCACAGGTTTAGCACACAATTTCAGTCCTAAATTGTCTTCCTCAACCAGTATCATCACCACCAACTCGAGCTACCTCCCTGCTGCTCCCCCAGATGTCTCACTGCCAGGGTCCCCTGAGATCCCAGAGTTCACTAGAAGCTACTTCCAGAGAGGTATGCAGGTCCTTGCCTAAGTCTGGCTGGGACACGGCCAGCGCATCGGGACGCCCCTGCTATGGCCGGCTAAAGCTTGTTGTCTAACCTGGCCTGCAGTGCCTGGGAGCAAGCAGGGAGGGTGGCCTGGCAGGGCTTGGAGAGCAGGCACACCCTGGGTGAGGTCATGCCTGCCTCACACTTCTGGTATTCTGGCTGATCACTATCACCCCTGCAGCCCTCAGGTTCCGCAGGCGGTGAGATGCAGGCAAAGGGGTGCTGATACCACAGCCTGGCCCCAGGCAAGGCGGGGGCTGTGGCTGAGCCCTGGCCTGCCTGTCTGCTGCCTCTCTACCACCTCCGCCCCACCGCCTGCCCCACCTCCACTAGATGGACAGAGACAGACAGATGGCTGCCTGCGCCCCGGAACACTACCTCCACTAGGCTGAAGCCTGCTCTGCTGCTGGGCAAGAGGGAGGGGCCCTCACAGGCCAAGTCCCAAAGGGCTTCCCCTTGGGAACACAGTCCCCCACCCCACCCCATCCTGTGGGTCTCCTCCCCTCCATCTCAACCAAACTTTAATCATCTGATAACAACTGTCCATAAGAGCACCGAATGATACATGCAAACTTGGGAGAATTAAAGGATGATCTTCACAAACAAGACTGTGGTAGGAAAACTGGCTATGTGGCTGATTTGGCAAGTTCAGGTCCTAACAAAGCCTGAGGCTTTGGCTTGGGGTTCTCAAAAACCAGAGAAGAGAAAGGTGGGGGGCTCCAAAGGGATCAACGATGGCCCATAAATGCCAGCAGCTCTCAGAACTGTTTCTGTTTCCTGTTCATTTATTCCCACCACTCCTGGCCTGGCCCCAGGGAAATTGAGGCCCTAAGATAGTGGCAGGCCAGGCTCTTTGCCTGCTTCCCCACCCCAGCACACACATTCCTCTGCTCTCTCCCTCTGTGTACTGCAGCTTCACCAGCGGTTCTCCCGGGTGGTCCCCAGGTCAGCAGCAGCAGCAGCAGCAGCAGCAGGACCGGGAAACTCACTCCTTACAGAAGCATGTTCTCAGGTTCCTGCCCAGGCCTCCTGAGTGAGCCCCACAGTAGGAGCTCTGAGGGCTTGCTGAATACTTTGTGCTGCATGCTCCAACAGAGAAGCCTGGCTCTTCTCTTCTCAAAATTTACCAGCTATGCAACTCATCTAGGGTCCAGCTGAAGTACAGGCTGGGAACGCATGTGCAGGTTGGGGTTCAGAGGGTACAGTACAAGACCTGATACCCTGCACAAAGCACTTCATAGAAGCCACTCATGGGGCCAGTCCTGCTCATCCTAAGACCATACTGGGTCAGTACACCCTTGGCTCTCCACCTGGCTGCCCTTTAGAATCACCCAGGGAGCCTTTAAAAATATCAGTGCTTGGGTCCTGGCTCCAGAGGTCTGAATTCATTGATCTGAGGTGAGGCTGGGGCATGGGCAGGTTTTACAATCTCCCTAGGCAATTCTAACACATCAGCGCTCTAGGCCAAGGGTGATGAGAGGGTGTGCTTGGCACATACACACACACACCCCATAGACCTGCTCACCCTCTGGTATCTCCTTCTCCCCTCAGTCCTCCTGATCCCCTTCCACATCTTCTGGCCTACATTCCAGACACTTTGCCAGGCACAAGCACAAGCAGGTGGACACATAGGGAGGCATGCAGGCAGACAGACTCAGACACACATAACCAACAGCAGATAGAGTAAGCATGCAGTAGGCACACGGGCAAACAAACACATGGACAGGCCATTTGTATATGTGCTATAAATGCCCCCGGGTATATAGCATAGAGAGGCAGAGGAACACACACACACACACACACACACACACACACACACACACACTAACATACAACATGCAAGAGCATACATCTGCCACCAGGGAGTCAAAGACCCCCTCTGTATGTTCCCAGTGCTGTGACCATGGTCTCATCATACCAGATAATGAGACCTATGGCCCCGGCAGTCCCATCTGTCCCTGCCAACATCTGTGTTCCCCGAGAGACAGTTCAGTTAGCCCTCAATAACCAGGAAGGCTGGACATAGGGCTCTTCTTGGGCTCAGCACCTCTGTGGTTCTCTAGGTTGCATGTTGCCCTCCTCAGGGACACTCCTTAGTGTCCCAAGATCTCACTAAGGGACCTTGGGAGCCAGGCCTGCCCCTTGTGCCCAGGTGGGCCAGGGAGCAGACCCTTCCTGGGGGCCGTAGCTGTCTTCAGCCCCTCGCACACCACAGTGCTGCCATGTTGGAGCCTCTTTTTAGTTTAAAATCCTGCTCCCCCACCCCGAGCACTGGGGCTCTCCACAGACAGGCCTGATTGATGACTCAGGGGGACCACGGCTGCCGCCAGCCTATTTTATGATGTCATTAGGCAGCTTCGGCAGCGGGAAGGAATCCCTCCTGACATCATAAAGGACTTGATATTTCGCTAATGTTATCTTGGCGGCGTGTCGCCCTGACATTTTCTCTTTGCAGCGCTCCCCGCAGGACCAAGAGTTGTCTAACTACAGCCTGGAAAAAATGCAAAACAGACAAATGCACCCTCAGTGGACAGCGGGAGAAAGCTAATAGACCAGTCCCCGGCTCCCCACCCGCAGAGGTGGTTTAGGTGGGAAGCATGATGTGTTTGTCAAGGGGGACCCAGAGCTGCCTTTCTGCTGCCATCCCCTCCTGCCAGGACCCCGAGGCTCAGCAGCAAGAGAAGGCGGGTGCCAGGGTTCCAGAACCAGCTCAGCCACCCAAGGTCACGTGACTTGTGCAAAGTCCTTGCCCTCCCGGGGCCTCAGTTAATCCATCCACTCTCCCACATGGGTGATAGGAACAGACAACTTTAAAGACTGTCTTATGCAATGCTGATGGCCTTGATGCTTTAGGAGAGAACCATGACATCACCTAAGTAAAAGGCAACCCTGTCTGAGGCTGAGGTGAAACTCTAGGCTGATGAGGTAGGGGTGGGAGTGTGCTGAGTGGAACAGTGTACAATCCACCTCCCTCTGTGAATGGTTTTGGGGAACAGATTCAGAATATCAATATCAGCCTGAAGCTCACTGTCTTCAACTGACCAAGAGCAACTACTGGCTCTGAGACAAAACTGAGGTGGCATCAGAGCAAATTTCCTATACAGCTCTAGAAAGCAAAAGCCAGAGAGGCCCTCTTCTGGGGTTGCTGGGTGGCTCCAGGCTACTTAAAAGAGAAAGACCCTGGGAGACCTCCTAGATCCACCCCTAAAAGGAGCTTGGGGGCAATCAACCCAAATCCTCTCTCACCTGGGCAGAAATCACCCACCCCATCCCCACCCCCAAATCCCTGAGGAATGGGCCTCCAGCTCACCAGCTGCAGAGAAGGGGAACTCACTTCTCTCCCTGGCAGCCTGGTCAGCTCTCACCCCTTGCCCTCCCGCAAGGGTTTTGAACTCTGCCTGGGACATGACTGCTCCCTCTACCTCAGGACAGCCCCCAAAATACGCACAAACGTCTCCCCACCCTCCAGGGATATGAGGGTTGGAGCCGGCATCTGTGCTTGGTTTTCAGAGCGGAATATTTGCCCTCAAAAAGAACATAACTGTCCATTTTAACCTGAGGTTCACAGTTAGAACCGTATTTCAATATAATGAGTCTCCCTTGTAACCCTCTGTATCTCATTTTATGCATTTAAAATACTACTGGAGAAGAGTCTGTGGGCTCCCGCAGACAACTAAAGAAGCCCATGTTATTTTTTTTTAATGTTAGAATTCTTGTTCTACAATCAAGACAAATCTGTTTATCCATGAATGGGGTCAGATTTGGGGAGGTCATTCAGGCTTTGTGTGTCTCCAGCTCCCTCACGTCCACTTTGGCAGAAATGCTTAAAAATACAGAGGGCAAAACCATTCTCCCATTCACCCAGCCCTCACCTCAGCTGCTCCGAGGCCTGCTCAGAGGCCTGACCTACACTACCATGTTTCTTCTTTGCCTGAGTGACTAGACCCCCACCCCTGATCCCAGATGCTGATGGCACATACAGAGGCACAGGGATCACTCCCAGAGAAGCAAGACCAGACCCAACCCTGGCTTCAGGATAGTCTCATCAGGTTGCAGAGACACATGCCAGTGGGCCCAGCTGCCTTCAGCACTCCAAGTACCTCCTACAAGCGCAGCTCTCCCCACACTGCTTCCCAAGCCCACAGAGCCCATCCCATGCTCTTCGAGGAGTGAGCCCTCCTCACTGTCCCAGTGACTGGCTATCTGCCTTGGTCTGAGTTTAGCCAAGGCCTGACTCCCTTACTCCCATGGAGAGGCCTGCTTGCATGGAAACTTCCAAAAGACCACATTGGCCTTCAGGGCACTTTGGAGGCATGGGGCAAGAGGGAGGCTGCCAGGGGAACAGGTATCCCTGACCCTCAGCTGGCCCTGGAGGTCACACTGTTGACTCCTAGGCCATGTCAGGAATCAGTGCCTGGGTGCTTCCTCCTAAACTGGCTACTCCAAGCAGGCAAACCACAAGGCAGGTTCCTCCCAAGGCCCCCACTGCCTGGCTGATGAAGTGATGCTGGCACAGTGCCCTTTAGGAGTTCCAGAAGAATGATAACCTGTGATTGCCCAGGTTGGTAGATGGCCACTCGTGGGCTTTGCTACTGCCCACACCTGAGCAATTCATTCTTAGCAATAAGTGTATTGAGCGCCTATCATTTGTCACCCATTATTTCAAATGGTACAAAAAAGGCAAAATCTCTGCTCTCAAGGAGCTTCCTCCCATTCTCTTCAGAAAAGACAAGCAACCCAGACTATAATAAAAAAGGATGGTATAGCAGATTGTGATAAGTTCCATGGATCAAAAGTAAATCAAAAAGAACAAATGTTCCTTATGAAGGTGACCTTTGAGACCTGAAGGAGGATGGAGGGAGCCATGATAATGCCTAGGGGAAGAACATTCCAGCAAAGGACACAGCATGTACAAAGGTCCTGAGGCAGGAGGTGTCTGACGCTTTGGGGAACAGACAGAAAAGGAGCATGGTTGGAGATTAGTGATAAATGGGAGAACAGCAGAGACAGTAACCAGTGGGGTGGGGCTTAATCACGTGGGGCCTTGAGGCCACTGTGATGACCTTGGCTTTTACTGCAGATAAGACAGCTTACTGGAGGTTTTGAGCACACAAGTGATATGACTTGACTTCCATGTTATGATACTGTGGCTGTAGTATAGAGAAGAGACCTTTGGGAAGTGGGAGGAGATGATGGGGCTACCAGCTGCCATGGCAACAGAGATGGAGAGAAGTGGTTGGATTCTAGGTTTATTCTTAAGGTGGAAAGATAGATGCCAGCCATTGCTCCTGGCCTTGAGCACCATGCTGTTAAGTGAAGCCTCTTCCCCCATTGCACAGATTATAAAACTGAGGTTCCAAAAAGTCACAGAGGCTATACATGGAAGCCGGGCTTATCCAGACATGAAGCCCAGGTTCTCAATGCTCTGCTTCACTTCCAGCCTGGTCAGGATTCCAGCAAGGGGAAGATCCAGCCACAGACCCGAAGGGAGAGGGCAAACCAAGACACCAGCTGAGAACTTCATGCTAATTTGGAACTATCCAGAAATGTCATCTTAACATGCTTTCTCTTTATATTAAAGTTTAAATGATACTTATGGGGCTGGGGATATAGCTCCGTGGTATAAGCACCTGCCTGGCAAACGTAAGGTCCTGAGTTCAATTCCTGGTGCCACAGGAAAAGAAAAGGAAACAAAAAAATGGTACTTATTAGTGTCAGGCATTTCTACTCTTATTTATACATTTCCCAACTTTTAATCAACTTTTAAAGTTCTGTCCAAAATCATCAGCCAAGGGAGAAGACCACAGGAGAAAGAAAGGAAAAGGAGGCCTCTGGTAACTGCATAATCCATACTGGGGCACCTTGTTTGCACCAGAATCATCCCGCAGCACTCACATTCCCAGCTGTGCTATGAGCCTGGGTACCCAGGGATGAATCTAACCCGGTCTCTGCCCCAAAGGATCTCTCAGCAGATCAGGATGGAAACACAGTCAGCACAGGAGCAGAACCATGTCCAGGTGAGGTTACCCATCCAGGGATATAGAACGTCTTAAGCTAAATCCCAGAGAAGGTCCAGCAATGGCAGAAGGTACTCTAGTTAGACAAGCCAAGCGGAGGCATACTCGGAGCAGAGGTGCACGGAAGCCTAGCCGCAGGTGTTCCAGCAAAGGGCGGGGCCGCCTTCCACCCTTGCTGTAAGAGGGCAGCAGTAATGCCTGCCAAGAGAAGGAGGAGAAAGCTTGAGTTCCCAGCCTGAACTTCCCCCAGGGGCAATTATTCACCAGCAGTGGGAAGGCAACCACTTTAATTTAAATGGGCCAGGAGCCCATGTGGCTCAAGCTGAGGCCACATGGGGATGAAATAGGCAGCCTTGCTAGGGGGGGCTTCTAAGGCTTCTTCTGGCACCTCTACAGGAGCCCAGGGCCCACCAGCCTCTTCAAGCAGGTTCAAAAGTGGGAAGGAAGGAAGGAAGGAAGGAAGGAAGGAAGGAAGGAAGGAAGGAAGGAAGGAAGGAAGGAAGGAAGGAGAGAAAAAAAGAGAGAAAGGACAGGGAATGAAAAGAACAGAAAAAGGGTAGGCAATGCAATAAGGAAAGAGAGAGGAAAGGGGAGGAAAAGTCCCAAAGAGCAAACAGGTCCTTCTCCAGGGGAACTGTGCCGGGTACGCCAGGGGCAGCACCCTGGGAAATCCAAAGCCAGAAGTCCCTCCCAGCAGAGCCAAGCAGCACGAGAATCTAGGGGCCTCAGCCTCAAGGCAAAGACAGTCACAGCCTAGAACTGCTGCAGATGCACAAAAGAGTCTATTTCTGCTCATCTGAACGCAGCCATGCCTGCATCCTGAGGTAGATCCTAACACTGTCAAGGGGAAAGGTACACACCCAGAAGGGCACCAACATGTGAGCACCACTGCAGAGACACTCACTGACACAAGCACATGCGCAGGCTTACAGATGTGTGTGTGTCAGAGGCACAGGGTGCCGGGAAGAACGTGAACGCTGACACGGAGGTGCAGTGACGTGGATGGATGCCACAGAAGGCCTGAGTCACGTCCACAGACACCGACAGAGGTGTCAGATGCTCGCCAATAAGAACACACTCACACACACACTGGGGAGGTGCACAGGGACGGAACACTCGCAGATGAAGGTGGAGACACTGACAAACACAGGCAAGGAGTTTCATGTACACTGTAGGCCGACACTGACACACAGATACCACTTGCCACCTAGGCATGCACAGACACCTTTTCGTATGAACACAGGCACCCAGACATATCCTCAGACACATGTACACACAAAGACATGCTTGGAGACACAGCCGACATGCTCAGGCACTGATAGCGGCCAGGCAGACATCAGGCTGCTAGGCTCTGTTCAGAGGTCCATCCCGGGTCTCAGCATCCCTGAGCAGACAGTCTTCAAGCTGGCTCCTCACTTGCCCCATTCCTGCCAACTTCTGGCTTTGGCCAGGTCCCTGAAGTTTGGGCCCACCCACCAGCCCTTCTTCTGCCCACTGGCCCTAGCCCAGGCCCCAGGCTCCAGGATGCCAATTGCCCCATTCTCCTAGGTGCCAACTCAGCCAAATTTCACACCCAGAAGTGGAGCCAGGCCAGCAGGGCTTGTTGCAGCCTGCTTGGGGCATCAGGACGGGGGTGGCAAGAGGGAGCCAGGATCCTGCAGTGGCAACGAGGAAAGGCCCCAGCCTGACAAAGCTGCCAGCTGCTTCTCCTTCAAGGTATCTACCCTCTCAAGGCCTCAGGAGCACCACCTCTAAAATGGGCCAGCATGCCTTTCCCACTGACATGTCAGTTAAACAGACACATCCCCTTGCAGATCACAGAGAGGTTATGCCTAAACTTCCCACATTGACACTTTGCAGTAACCCTAAGCTGTATTTCATTCTCCTCGTTTTATACCAAGAGGCTGAACTCAGGAAGGATAAGTAACTGATTCAAGGGAGCAGACAGCACTAGAACCAGGGTCTTGCCCCATCCATAGCTTCCACAGTCAACAGCTATGCAGTCCATGACCTGCCAGAACCCAAACACCTGTCTGTTGCAGACACTGCTAGCCCAGCACGGTAATTTCTGATGAATCCCAACTTGGCCATAGAACCCTTCTCAACACAACTCTTCACGCAGCCATTCATAATTGGTCAGAGCTGTACAACTGAGGTGAGTACTGAAGAAATTTTAATATAGTTTTCAAAGCCTGTTTCCATCCAAGCTTTCTCCAAGAGAAGGGAGACCTGGTGGCAATCAGGACAAAAGTCACAATCATCACTCCATGTCAAGGAGGAAGGGACTCGGGCTCAGGCACATGATAAAGCCACACAGTGAAGAATCAGAAGTGGAACTGGGACCCAAACATCAACTCCTATTTCAGGGCTCTTTGAAACTAAGCCCCCACCTGATGGGAAAGACCGAAGGGTACGAGTGTCCGGAGGAGTCAGGGGAGCAGGAAGGCTCAGTCTCCTCCTAGCAGAAAGGGATCAGCCCTACAACTAATTGGTTCAGAGTGCTTCTTTTGACCCTAATTAGCTATTTGTCATGTCTCCATTTGCATACCAGAAAAGAGGCAAATTTGCATATTTGTAAATGAGGCCGGGCCTGGATGTGGGTTCTGGAAGAGCCTGGCAGTTGCTGGCAGGCAGGGAGGCAGCTGGCTCTTGCCACTGAAGCCTGGGCCGCCATGGAATGAAGAGATTTGGAAGACAGCTCCTTGGCTCAGGGCTACAAGGTGCTCTCAGAGGGGGTCAGATGAAACAGCCCCCTCTCCCGCCCCAGGCTGAGTGGTGGGCAGTAAGAATGGGCGAGACTACCGCTGCTATTTGAATTACTTGAAACAAGGAGGGGGGAATATAAAGTAATCTCAGGACGCTCTGTGCTGGGAAACCTTCTGTTCGTGTCCTTGGATAGAATCTGTACCACTTGCAAGGGGGAAAGGGAAAAAATTGGGGAGGGAATGGAAGTGGGGAGCACACCTTAGCCTCCCCTTTCTCTCTCTGTCTGTCTCTCTGTGTCTCTGTCTCTCTATCTCTCTTCCTCTGCCTCTCTCCCACAGTCTCACTTTGACACGAACCTACAACCCACTTACACATACACACCCATACGCAAATATCTCGGTCCTCCCAGAAGCACCCTGACACACACAACACCTCCAGACCCGCAGAGGTACACACGCAACTCTAACTGGAGAGGCACATTCGCACATGCAAACATTCCCAGACTTTCCTCGACATACACATTCACGCCCTTACACATACAGACACACACTCAAACACTTGAACATAGATGTAGGCACACAGACTCACTTAAGCTGTGCGTAAATATTTACACACAAGACATACTCACGCGAGCACATCCTTGCTAAGACCACATTTCCTGGCAAATTCTGGGAATTCTGACCCCTCTGCCAGAGTTGCTGGTGTCTTTCTGGGATAGAGACAAAGGACGGTAGGGAGTTATACTTCCTAGGAAAGAACGGGGCCCTAAATCAGGATTGGTTCCTTCCCAAGGAAGCTGGTGACTGACAACTATCCCAGTGTTTTCTGGGCTTTGACCTTGAACCTGAAGATGGGTCTAGGGGGCCAAGCAGGAGAGCAGGGAGGGAACCAGTGATGTTTTGGTGGAGCCTGGCCCACACATCACTGCCTCAGAATTTCCATGTAAACCTCAGAGGCCAGGGGGACTAGGGTGGCACAAGCAGCCGCAATTTCAGGCACTGGCGCACCGAGGTGTCCAGTCAGAGGGAACCCCAGACGCACCAGGCCCCCCACTGCGGGGCTCAGGTTCTGGGCACTGGGCCTGGAGGCACGGAGTCAGGACCAAAGGCTTCAGCCACTGTCCCCATTCCCCACACCTCTCCCCCAAAGCCTGCATCCCAAAAGGCAAGCTGACTAGCTCTGTATTTGTAAATTAAATATAGCTGCACTTTGGCTTCCCGATGAGCTAGGAAGGAGAGAAGAAAGAAAAGAGAGAAAGGGAGAGAAGAAAAGCTGCCGCCCTCAGGAAAGTCTGGCTGGTACAGATTGCCTGAGTCATGAATATTCATCTGGCGAATGAGGAGAGCGGGAGTTTGCATAACAGCTCCACCCACCCAACTGAAAGAAATGTCACCGCCTTTGCCAATAAAGTGCCAAAGGAAGCCAGTAGAGGCTGCCAGCCAGACGGTGCCAAACTGCTGACTTCCACTCCAAGGCGTGGAGAAAGCACATTGTTTCCGGCCCAAGGAGCCGCCACTTGGGGCTGGGGGAATGGAGTTGGCTGCTGGGAGAGAACCAGGAAGAAAAGTTTCACTTGCCACCCACAGGAAGCCTGGTGGGCAGAGCGCCTGGGCCACAGCCCCCTATTCACCCAGCCCCTCAGAAAAGAGGCTCACGCCCACCTGCCCAGGGCACCCACCTTGGCCACCACCAAGGGCTCAGGTTCCAGCAGTGTGCACTGCAGCTCCCAGCTGAGAGCCCCATGCTTAGGAGGTGCCTTAAAGGAATCTCAAACGGATCTTCATGAGTCCTCAGGGGTTACTAGAGACCAAGAGGCAAGCGGACAGGTGTGGCACTTTGGGACCTGGAAGTTCACATTTTACAGAAGAAAACACCCTCACTGTAGGTAACCTCCTTCCCTTGGTCATGTACTGAGCCAGGGACCATCCTATTGTCTCGTGACCTCCTGGCCCCCAAACAGTATCTCTGTCCTCTGTCACTCTGGTCCTGAAAAGTCCCCTGGTCCCCAGAGTGTGCGATGGATGCTTGACTGGACTCAGTGTCTCAGCCCAGCATGAGACTCAGAGAAGGCATCTTAAGCTAGACGTTAAACAAAGTTATTTCTCCCACCACGCCCTCCCCTTGCCTGTGCCTGGCCTGGGTCCTGCTTGCCCCTCTGAATGGTGCCTGTCAAGTCCCCATATGAAGAGCAGCTTGGTCTGGACCCACTGAGGTGGGGGAACCAGAGCTGAGAGGCCAGCCTCCCATCCACAGGCCCCACTCCCCAGGAGGGGAGCAGAGAGGTGCTAGCTCCAGGGGACATCCATCCTCAGGCAGCTCCCGTTAGGGGGTGGCACAGATGTGCCGCCTCCCCACCAGTTTGCCACAGCTGGCCTCCTCCAGTAATCACCTCAATGAATGGGAGACACGGAGCTTCAGAGAGGACATTCACTTAGTACAGAAAAGCAATCAGGACTGTGGGCGGCTCCAGCTGCTGCTCCTGTGATGTAAAGTTTGGGGTGTGTATTTGGGGTATAATGAAGATACTTATGTGTTCACACCTTACCTTCATGGACTGCTCATTTCCAGCCTCTGAGTACTCTTGGGTAGAGCACACAGCAACGCAAGGGAGGCCACAGGCTTGCAGGCTGGAGCATCACCCGTGCATATCCAGGAAGCCCTCTCCTCGGACTCATAGAACCCCAGACACCCACCTAGAACCCGACTGCCTGAGCAGCACCCTTGCTAAACCCACGTTCTGCCCGAGGCCTCAGGGTCTGGCACCCCTGACTGCCTCTTCTGTGGTTAAATAGGAGCTGCAAGGTTCTTCCTTGAACTGACCTGGGATCTGCCTCTGTGCCATGTACCCATACTGGCACAAACACTAACCCTGGGTACACACAGGACAGCTACTAATCCTGCAGGAGGTAAATTAGTTTTAAATGGAAAAAGTTTCTGTGATCAAATATGTTTGAGAAAATTTGAAGTTGAACCAATTTTTTCACTGCAGTCCTTCTCAGAGCCTTTACTGCATTCATAGGTACTGAGTGGTGGATGCTATATTTCATGGACATATTTGCTCACAGAGCCCTTTTCTGTGTCACAACCTCAAGAAACTAAGGCTCAGAAGAGCACATTTTAAGAAACACTGCTTCAGTAGGTTAAAAGCAAATGTGTCATTTCTTGGCCAAGACTCCTGCATTTCTTCTAGATGGGTGCAATGCCTGGGCCTCTCCCCAGCCTGGTCTGAGCTCTATGTATGTGTCTGCATCCCTCCAGCACTCCATACAAGCTCTGGCCATGTGGCTAAGCTGACGTTCTGAAAGTTCTCATCTCCTCAGTCCAGGCTTCCATGCGTCTACTGATGGGGCCAAAACATTATCACAGATGCAGTAGCATCTGGAGACTGTTTTCCTTCAGTCTCCCCAGAAAGGTACAACTGAGCCTCAACTCCTTTTTCTGCTCTCAGGTCCTGCAGCAGGAACCCACAGTTGGACCCCTCATACCTACCACTCCTGACAATGGGGCACCTGCTATGTCCACAGCAGGTACTGGGCCACCATGAGTCCCCAAATATCTATGACAGTTCCCACAGTTGGGCTTTTTCACAGCAGAACCCAAAGCAAAACTTTGTTCTAGCGTTAGGCATCCAGGGCTCGCTGCTGACCCCCTCTCTGGCCTGAGCCTATAGTTTATTCCCACACAGATGGGAGACCTGGCCCACCAGACCCGTGTCTCTGCTCCTCCAGTCAACCCTCCATGGTTCCCTCTCATCATCCCTCAGGTATGCGTTCAAGTCCAGGCAAGGAAACCAGGTTCTCCGCACCAGCCAACTCCCAGCCACTGCTAGAGGCTCCTGGGCCAGCTGGTGGGAGAAAGACCTGGAAGGCTTCGGAAGGGCTCAGCAGAATTATCAGTGATGCCCAGCAGAGCTGGTTAAGTGAGCAGGGTGACGCGTGTTGCCTTCTCTGATCAAGGCTTGATTTGCATCCCTCAAACCCGAGGGCCCCAGCTGGACCTTGTCTTCTCCCACACACGACAGTGTACAGCCTGACTCCTCCACCGAAACTGCTCTCCAAAGTCACCAACAGACTCCTTCCTATTTGTCCAGCCCTGGACTCTGTCCTTGGTCTCCACGTCTTTACACTGCTTGATATGGCTGACCTTTCTCTGGAAGTCTGCCCCCACCCCCACAGCTCTGAGGCGCTCTGTGCCCCCAGAGCCCCTCACGCTCCTTACCACGCAGCCTCTTCCTCCTCCTGTTCCTCCCTGGCTTCGATCCAGGACTCCGCTTCCAGCCCTCCTGGCTCCTAAGTCTCACCCACAGCTTGGCCCTTGGGGACCAAGGAAGGACTCACCCCTCCTAACAGGCTGCCTGCCGGCCACTGCCCCAAACCAAAGCCCTGGGCGCGCGGTGCCTCCTCTCCCCGCTCCATCAGCCTCGGCTTTGGATTCTCAGCGATACACAATCCTTCTAGCACGAGGATCAAGTTCTTGGCTTGCCTCTTGACTCCTTATCCACAGCCGTCAAATCGCCACGTGCTGATTGCTCCTGTTTAATCTGCATCTCCGTTCCAAGAAAGTAACTTTACTGTTTATTTCAATTGACAAACACGATATATCCTCATTATAGAAACAAAAATCAAACTGAAATAAAAAAATAAAATAAAAAAAAATCAAACTGATACCTGAAAGTATGAAAAAGAAAGTAAAAATCCTACCATCCAGATAGAACCACTCCTAGCATTTTGGTGAACAGCCTTGCAGACATATCTCTATGCATATATACACATGGAGAGCCATGTATATAATTTCATAGATGAGGAGTTGTATTATACATACTGTTCTCACTGACACCTGCTTTTCTCGCTCAACAATATGTCATAGACATCTTTCTATGTCAATAAATAGAGCTCTGCAAAATTATTTCAATTACTCCGTAGTATCCCATTGTATGTAGGCATCATACTTATTTTTACTGGATCTCTTTTGATAATCATTCAGGATGTTGTCGGGACTTTCCTCTCATAAACAATGCTGTGATAAATATCCTGCGCTTATCTCTTTGCTCATTTTTGCAATTATCTCTTTAGTATAAAAACCGGCGAACAAGATTGCAGAGATAAAGGGTACACACTGCCCCTGGAACATGCACAACAATGACTGTCACAGCAGTGCCCTTCTAGCCTCTCTCTGCTGATACCTTCATCCACCTGGAATCTGTCGGTCTTTCTATCTGACCACATGAACTCAAGGCAAATGACACTGATTTTTATTAGCGCTGCTGAGATTGTTAGTGAGGATAAATAAATATCTTTTTGGTTTTCTCAGTCATGTGTAGTTTTCGTGGATTACCTGTTCACATCCTGTGCCCGTGGTTCAAAGGAAGGATTTATCTTTTTTCTTAATGACTGTAAGCATCTCTTGCACATGAGAAATAAGATTAAATGCACCTGTTGTATGTCCTCTCCCTGCCCTTTTGTTGTGTAAGGTACATTTTTAATTTTCACACTGTCAGGTTCATTAAATATTTTCTTTTATGATTTCTAGATATCATGACATACTTAGGAGGACTTTTCCCACCTTAAGATGATCAAAACATTCATTCATATATATTACCCTGGTCCTTGTGGTTTAATCTTACTCCAGTAAGATGGAAAAAGAGCTTCTGTTGTGAGGTCTGGCCCATTGCCCCAACTCAGGCAGGATTTATAAAGTAACCTATATTCTCCAACTCAATTGAAATGCCATTTACCATACAAAAATCTCCTTAAGTATTTAGATCCATTTCTGGACTCACTATTCTGTCTGACTCATCTATTATTACATAGAATTTTAATTATTATCTCTATGAAACTTTTTAAAATATGTATATGTGGTACTGAAGATTGAATCTAGCCAGACATGGAGGTGCACACCTGTAACCCCAGCACCCAAGAAGTGAGTTCAAGGACAGCCTGAACTACATAGTGAGACCCTGCCTCAAAAAAAAAAAAAGGTGGAATACAGACCCTTTTCCTGAACTACATCCCCAGGCCTTTTTTTGAATATTTTGAAACAGGATCTCACTAAGTTGTAAAGTTACCCAAGATAGGCTAGAACTTGTGATCCTCCTGCCTCAGCCTTCCAGAGCTCTGGGATTCTGTAATATGTAATGCACCTCCATGCCCAGCTAAACTTTTTAATATCTGATAAAGTACTGGTCATTTTCTTTTCTGGAATTTCCCGATTACTCTCATTTTATCCTTCCAATTTGTCCAATTCAAAAATAATTTTTTGGTTGGGATCTTGATTGAATTATCTTAATTTTGTACATTCAAGGAAAAGCACCACCTGTATAGCCCTGAATATTTCCACCCAACAACCAGGCATGTCTCATATTTATTCAAATCTTTTACATCCTCAAAAGTTTTCTGGTTTTCTTCATGTAATGCTATATACTCCTTGTAAAGTTTATTTCCAGGTATTTTATGTTTTTGTTTTCTTGTTCTCACTGTGGATGAGACTTTTTATTTTACCTTCATTTTTATAAATAGAAAAGCTAAT
>PVLD010000183.1:91348-170469 GCA_004027595.1 Dinomys branickii
TTTTTTTTTTTTTTTTTTTTTTTTTTTTTTTTTTTTTTTTTTTTTTTTTTTTTTTTTTTTTTTTTTTTTTTTTTTTTTTTTTTTTTTTTTTTTTTTTTTTTTTTTTTTTTTTTTTTTTTTTTTTTTTTTTTTTTTTTTTTTTTTTTTTTTTTTTTTTTTTTTTTTTTTTTACTAAACTGTTTTTCCCCTGATTGTTTTTCAGGAAATTATCTCAGGTTTTCCAGATAATCACTCATCTGCAATCTATGATTATTTTCTCCTTTCCCAACTACTACTTATATCTTCTACTTAATCTTCTTGTCTACTTGCAATGTCTAGCACTCTAGGGAAAGCATTTTTAAAAATACTAATAGAGGTAAATGTGTAGCTCAGTGGTAGAGCATGTGCTTAGCATGCATAAGGCCATGGGTTCAATCCCAACACACACAAACACAGGCAGACACACAGAGACAGACGCAGACATGGAGAGAGCACCCCTGGTCCACTTTCTGACCTCGATAAGCACATAGCAAGCACCTTGGTACCCTAATGACCCTTATCCCACCCTCTCCACCCTGTGCTCACTATCTCAGTCTAGTCTGCATTCATTTGGCTCTGTGTTATATAAACGTGAAAAATAAGGGTATAAGGTCTGAAGTCAGCTGACCTCAGGTGAAGTCCAGATTCTGCCATTTACTAACTATATGATCTAGTCTAGTTACTCAAGATCTTTGAAAGTGAGTTTAAAACAAGAGGAAACCATACACTTATGGGGAGAGGGGGCTGTTTTAGGGTTCAAGTGAGAAAATATACACAATATCAGTATGTGCTTTTGGGGTTTTTTTGTTTTTGTTTTTACTTTTGTTTTGAGAGAGGGTCTCGCTATGCAGTTCAGGCTGGCCTCGAACTCACTACATAAAGGCCAAGGCTGGCCTCAAACTTGTTACAGTCCTCCTGCCTCAGCCTCCCAAATGCTGGAATTACAGGCATGTATCACCATGCTCAGCTAGTACATGGTATTTTTTAAGTGTCAGCCCTCAACTTCCCTTTCTAATCCAATCAGTATATATCCCACTTTGGGGGCTGCTGAAAATTGAACTCAGGGCCTTCTCACTGGACTGCGTCTCCAGCCCTATTTTTTTTTAATTTTTTTATTTTGAGACTGGGTCTTATTAAATCACTAAGTTACTGAGGTTGTGCCTGTAGTGTGTGTGTGTGTGTGTGTGTGTGTGTGTGTGTGTGTTTCTGGGGGTTGAACCCAGGGCCTTGCCCATGCTGCTAGCCAAGTGATCTACTACAGAGCGCCACCCCTCAGTTCCTTGTGTCAACTTTTATGTTGCAAACAATGCAGAAATGAAACCCAAGCAGGCTTAATGAGGCCAACTTAACAGTTCACTTACTAAGCACTGCAGGTGCAGAAAGCTTTCAGGCAGTTTGATCAGGACTGGGATTCCATTTTTCTCTGATTTTCTAGGCTCTTCCCACCTCTCTACACTGGCTACATTCTCAGGCCAGTGTTCCTGGTCACTGATGACCTGCCAGAAATTAGAGCCACATTTTCCTCTCTCAAATCCAGACAGAGATTGGCTATGTTTCCTCAGCCACCTATGAAAAATCCTGAGCTTCTCTCTGATTGGGCCAACTTGAACCGATCCCTGTGACTGGGGAAATGAGTGTCTGATTGGTCAGAAATGACCAATGTGTCAAAGTCGGTGCAGGGACTTTCCTCATCCATTCCCACACACACACTGTGGCAAGCACAGGCTCACTGGGCTTCCTTCGGCTGTACACCGCCAATAATGCCTCCCTCCAAGTCCCAAAGACCCTTCAGTTCTCTGCTGTCTGTGATTTACCGGTATACAGTGGTACCTCATTCGCAAACTCAATTCTTTCTACGATTCTGATTACAAACCAAACGAGATGATAACCAAATCAAATTTCTCCTTAAGATCCACACTAAGCCTAACTATTGATTTTAATTCGGTTCTCATCCAACTCAGTTTGTAACCAGAATCATGAAAAGACAAGTCCATGAACTGAGGTAGCACCGTAGTCATCTGTCCCATCGTCCCAGTCACAGAAATGGTTGGAGTCGACCAAACATTTTGTACACTTAGCCCTTTTGACTTTCACCACAATCCTGTGAGACCCAGAGATGTTTAAGTGACTGTGTCCTGCATCCAAAGCTGACATTGCCTCAGAGGCCTCTTCAGCAATTTAGCAATCTCTCTCTCCCTCTCTGTCTCTGTCTATCTGTCTGTCTGTCTGTCTCTCTCTCTCTCTTTCTCACACACATACACACACACACACACACACACACACACACACTCACACTCACACTCACACACACCCTTCCTCCAACAACCAATTCTGGCCTGTCCTGAAGATGCAGAGATCCCCTGGAACTCCCCCTCCTTTCTCCCACTCCACCTCAATTTCCAGAGCACTTAGTCTTCCTCCAAAAAGTAAAGAGAAAGTTTTCTAGCCAGACAGCAGTTTTTAAGATTTGTGTGACAAGGCTGGGTAAGATTCAAATGACTCTGGGTGATTTAATCTGCTTGGGGCCAGGTGGTAAATCAGGGCGGCCCTGGCTGCCGCCCTAGAAACCCAGGAGGTGGCTCACGTGGGAGCTCATCCGTGGAGCTGCAGGTGGGGGGCTGGCAGAGCGAGCCGACCTGACCTAGGGTTCCCCTCCACTGCCCCGAATACACTGCGCCCCAGCCCAGTCTTGCCTGACCCACATGTTCCGGCAGGACCCCTCTTGCCCAGGCTGTAGCCGCATCCCCACTCTGTCACCAGCCATCAGGCTCCCCCAAGTCCCCAGGGGACCCTTGAGGGGAAAGAGGCTGCACTGGCCCAGCTTTCACTGAAACTGTGGCCTCGGTGCCAGGCCTCAGCCCCATGACCTCATCTCAGCCTCACAACAACTTAATGAGGGAGGCATGGCCCTCCCCACTTACAGGGGATTTAATTGAGGCTCACAGCGATTAAATAATTTGCCCAAGGTCATTACGCAGCTAGTATGAGGCAGAGCCAAGATTCAAACTCAGACTCACAAGACTCCAAAGTCCACATCCTTTCAACTCCACTGTGGAGGCCGAGGGAGGAAGATGGTGGCTTCCACTGGGGCTATATTGCCTGAGAGAAAAGAGCTGTCGCTAGCTGAAGAAAAGTTGCTGTTCTGGGCAAATGAAGCAATAGATTTCTCTTACAAAGCAAAGGTCAAAGGAGAAGGCAGCTTACTTACTAAGAACCCACCGTAAGCCAAGCATGTGTGTAGCTGTGGGCCCGGGTGCTCTGTGTCCCTCGTCCTCATCATAACAGTGCAAGCAGTAAGTACTCACTGTGAGCTGGTACGTATCTACAAAGCAGCTCTTGGGAAGAACAAAGAGCTCTGGGCCAGTTGTGGTGGCACACACCTGTAATCCCAACACCCTGGGAGGCTGAGGTAGAAGGATCACAAGTTCAAGCCCAGCCTAGGTGATTTAGCAACTTAGTGAGACCTTGCCAAAAAAACAATTTTTTTTAAAAAAGGGATGTATCTCAGCTCAAAGGCCCTAGGTTCAATCCCCACTACCATAAACATAATAATAATAATAATAATTTGTATTTTTGCCAACTGCTATGGTGTAAAAATCTTCATGATGGTGACTTTTAAGCTATGGAAGTGATGTTGCAGAGAGTTGGACAGAAATGTCCTTACTCCGTTCAATGGGCCACTGGAATCCACTCCAGCACACCACTGCCTATAAGAGAAGTTCAGTTAAATCCACTTAATCGGTACACATGGCAGTGCATACTCATAATCCCAACTACTTGGGAGGCTGAAGCAGGAGGATCACAAGTTCAAGGTTAGCCTAGGTAACTTAGCAAGACCCTGTCTCAAAATAAAAAGGGCCTGGCGTTGTAGCTCAGTGGTAGAGTCCCTGGTTCAATCTCCAGTGCCACACACACACACACACACACACACACCCCTCATAAGACCACACAAAAAGGTACTGAGCTGAAACCCATTTCTTACACTATCTAAAGTCGACACACATTCTTCCCACACTCCTTGTTTCCTGACACATAGAGTGTGCAGGAGCCAGAGCTACAGACCTCTAAGCCCTGGAGGAGGCTGGGCCCTGCAGGATGCCCCTCAGCCGACAGCCACAGAAGGAGGCATCTGGCCACACCTGGCAAATGCTCCGTGAGCACATACACAGGTATAGGAGTAAGGGCGCTGCATTTGTGATCCACGGACAGCTCAAAGCTGCCAGATCTAGAGCTGAACCCATCATCTGCCCAACAAGCTGCTCTTTCCGCCTCTGTCTCCTGCCAACAACCACGGAGTCACTGCTCTTCCCTGCACTCACTCCCCACCTCCAATCCGGGGATGCGGCCCATCCAGCCTGAAGCCCACCCCTCAGGAGCAAGTGTGGTCCTCAAAGCCTGGCTCCACCCACCACCCAGGGCTAGACGGTAGCTTCCTAACCAGCCCTGCCAGCCCTGTGCCCGCTCCTAGCCCCTGTCCACTCCACCATCCGCAAAGCTGACCCCACCTCCTTTCAAAATGGCCCCTGTGAGTGTGCTCCTCCCACCCAGCACGTGCCCATCACCCAGAGGAGGGAGGCAAAGCTCGCTGATGCTCCCTACACACCTGTCTCTTGCCTGCATCCATGCCTTTTCTCACATGAGGCCTCTAGCCCGGGGATGCCCTCTTTCCCACCTTCCAACTCCCTTCCTTTGCCTCAGTGGCTCGCATTTATCCTTCAAGATGTAAAGAAGAGTTTAGGCAGATGGTTCCCGGGTGCCCTGTCGGTTCTGCATTTCATAAGTACGTTTCATGGCCAAGTCTTGATAATCAAGTTCCTCTGGATTCTACAGTCACCTTCTTCCTTCATGGACCCTGCAAGGGTTCTTAGGGATCCTGTGGTCTAATTCCACCATTTTACAGATGAAAAGTCTGAGGCCCAGAGAGGGAAAGGGATTGTCTAATGTCACAAAACAAGTAAGTCAACGGCAGAACCAGGACAAGATCTACATAACAGCCTCCCAGGGCTCTTTCTTGGTGTCACACCCTCCATCTGGGTCTTCCCATCCCCATGCCCACGTTGTCCCACAAGCACCACTGCCCACTGTGGCTACCTCCACCCACTCAGGCCAGACCCACACCTCCCTGCCTTGGTTCATGCTGCTATAAGGCCATTCACTCAGCTCCATTCAACTGCCAGGGGCCTCCACCTCCAGGAAGCCGATCTTGGTTACTAGCCAAACCTATCCACACTCTCCACCCAAACACATGCACACATACTCCTCACACCACCCACAGCTGTGAGAACCCAGCGACGCCAGCTCGGCTCACTCACATGTGATCAGTGTCTCATTCGGGCTCACCAGGCAAAATGTCCACTTCTCAGGGCTGCCCAGTGTCTCCGCATCTTCCTCCTCTCCTCCTCTTCCTTCTTTAGTGTCCTCCAGCTCAAAACACTGCTCTGGACAGCACAGCATAGGCAAAAAAGCATGGCCTCTGAGGTCAGACAGATGGAGCTACAAACCCAAGCTCCGCGTACTAGTGAACCCTAACCCCTCTGTGCCTCAACTTTCCAAATCTGTACAGTAGGTCTGATCACCCAGGGTTGTTACAAGCACTTGCACATATTACAAGCACAGCGCTTAGTAGGCTCTTCAACCATAGCTCCCTTCCCCACTGCCTTTCCAGTGAGTCCCAAGACACTTGAAGGAGCAGGCTCCTCCGGGCTGGGAGGTGGGCAGGCTCATGCACACTTTCGTTCCCATCCTCAACAGGCTATGAGCAGCCTGTGTGCAGAAGTGTGGGGTGTTTCCAGCCCCCCTCCCCACCCCCAACAATCTGCTTTAACCTTCCTATCACAAATGCCTTGTTTATCTCAATATCATCCGTTTTACTTTTCCGTTCGTGGAAAAAAAAATCACAAAAACAGATTTAGGAGGAAAAGAAGTCTTTAATGAGTAAAACTGTCTGGAGCCCTGTTTCTTTCTCAGGAAAAAGTGGCTGTGAGTCTGGCATAAGAGAGGGAAGCTCAACAGCTTCACTTCACTGCAGCTGCCAGAAGAAGTGCATTTCAGAGTAAAGCAGAACCTCCAAGTTAAACAGTATGTCTCCCAGCCAGGCGCTTCCTGTACCCAATTCAGCTTGGCAGGTGACACCCAGCTCAAGCAGAGATGCAGCCCAGTGTGAGCAATTCGAGGCTCCCTGCTCCCACCCAGCCTCCTGCAGAACACAGCCAGCCCTGCTGGCCCTGGCAGCACCGACCTCTAGGATGTGGGTTCTGAGAAGCAAAGGAGCCAGCTGGGAACGGGGTGGACAGGGACCAAGACCCCTCCCAGCAGCAGAACACCAGAGACTGGCGCATCCCTCTCCCTTGCTGATGGCAGTTTGGCATAAAGGTCAAAGCCAAGACCTGATACTCAAACAAAACCTCAGAAAATCTGCACTTCTCTGCCACCTTTAAAGGTATCACTTTGGGGGCTCACTCTGGATAAGACCGTAAGGTCAAACTCCCTTAAGAAAATGAGAAAGCACTAGAAAACCAGAAAGTAGCACCTGACCTTCAAATATGTACAACAGAAACAGCCCCAGGGCTGAGAGCAGGCTGAAGCAGGAGGAGGTCCCCTCCCTTGTCCCAGACACCATACTTCTGTGAGTGCAGTTTACAGGCTTGTACTCAACTGGCTGGCATATGAACTCTTCAGCCTCTTTGTCATGAGCTGCTGTTCCCCTCTATTTTCTTGTGGTTAGGATAGGCCTTGGCATTTATTTCTGTGATATTTCTTTATGTTAAATTCACCTTGGTTTCCAGCCTGCTGAGATCTTTCTGGATTTTCATTCTGCCACCTGAGCCTTTCTCTGTCCCTCCAGGCTTCCTGCCACTTCCTCCTGTCATAGGCCTGCCCGTTCTGTGTGTCTTTCTGAGGCTGGAGCATAGATTGATGAGAACAGGACAGAAGGCAAAGGTTGTGAGAGTCTCGGCCTCCTACAGAGGGACCCATGACTGTCATTTAGCCATATGGCAGCCACCTCTGTGCCCTCGCAGTGGCCCCTCATGTCCTCAAGGGTCACAAGAAACCAACTAATGTCTCCAGAGCTAGGGTGTGACCCAACAGCAAGGGGGAGACACATCCAGGTTGGAATCCAAGTTTCATTGGTCTTGGGTAGGTCGCTTAAAGTCCCAGAGACTGCTTCTCATCCATAGAATGGAGGCTGTCACATCCAGGGCACAAGCCTATGAGGATTAGGTGAGACAGTGTGTGTGGAGTCCCCGGCACACATGTGGTACTCTCAGTGATAAGAGTTTTCTTCCTACCCCACACACCTTGTTTTCTTCATCCACCAGCAGACATTAAGCTACCAAGAACCTGAAGGACTTGTCTGGTTTTGGTGAACCCGTTAACACTAGCCCCAGGAGTGGCCGCCATCTTTTCTGTATATCACCAACTTCACCATCCCTACCAGACACTCGTACTAATTTGAGATTAGCAAAATCTCAATGGATCTTTTTAATTCCTATGGAGAAGGTCTCCCTTTCTTAGACCTGTAACAGTTTTTCCTAAAAACACCAGTAACAATGACAGCTTGCTCCCTCCAATTCTGTCCCAGGAATAAAGGGGGGGGTCTCCATTTTGCCTATAAGGGTCAGAGAGGTTAAATGACTCTTCCAAGGTCACAGGGCTGGTTAATGGGAAAGCAAAGCTCAGCTCTGTCTGACTCAACACCGTGCTCTCCACAGTGGACAGGTATTGCTTCCTACAGCTGGGCCTGAGAGGAGTTTGGCCTCTGATCCAGCTATCTGTCTGTTGGGCCCTGCCCAAAACTCCACTCGGCTGAGGGCCAGCTGGGTCCGGTACTGTCTCCCACACACCAACCGTTCCTCACTCCCACCTGCCCATGGCTCTGGGCCACCACCCTCAATGGGCTTTGGTACAGACGTCATCACTCCCTGAAGAAAGGACCACTGAGCCCTTCATGTTGCCCCCCAGAAGCCCATCTTCACCCTAGAATCCTATGCTCCTTCATGTTGGGCCCTTGACTCCCCCATAGCACAAGACTGGCCTGGACCCTGACCCTTCATCAGAGTTCAGCCACTCGCCACCAAACTCCAGGTCCTCTAACTGACCACAATCTCCTGTAACCCCAGGGGCCAGGACCCCATGTGCCAAGCATCCCCCCAGGTCCCACTTCCAGCCACATGCCCACCTGTTCACAGGCTAAGTCCAGCTTTCCCACATGGTTGCCCTCCAGCACTCAGGCCTTCCCTGGTCTCTCCACTTTCCTGGCCCTGGCGACAGCTGGGCTGCGGATTTGAGGGGATCCCTTAAGCATGGAGCACTGCCCTGTCTAAGGGGAAAAGAAAAAGTGAACCCAAGTAGCTACTAGAGCTGGGGCACAGGTTTCCGGCCACCATGGGGATGAAGAGCAGAAAGAAGAGTCCTAATGATTTCCAAGGAAGCCATTCAGGGACCTATGGGAACACCAGGCAGGATGCCAGAACCTGAGCTCTCCATCAGAGAACTGCCCCTCGGAATCACAGGACAGAGCCTTGGAGCAGGGCCATCTCTCTCCCCATCACTGTCACCTACACAATCAAAACCCTGTCCCCGACACTCACGCCCATGCGCACACTCACACAAAACACCAGTACCCTTCTAGGCACTTGGGATACATCCATGGACAAACCGCCTCTGTGAGAACTTTTATTATAATAGTGGTAACAAGGTAAAACTAAGAATAGTAAATAAAAAACAAACATAAATTAGTAAGTCACTGAGTGTATTGGAAGGTAATACAGACAAAGCCTGAACAAGACAAGGGCATCTGGAGGGCCGGCGAATGGGTAGTAATCTGAGGTAGAGCGGTCAAGCCCTCATGAAGGGAGACATTTAAGACATTAAGACATTTAAGGTAAAGGAATTCATTCATTCACTCAATCAGCAAATATGTGTTCGCTATCCACGATGCCACTCTGCCAGAGACTGTTCTAATAGTGGGAACATAAGCATGGACAAAATCGCTAATATCCCTACCCTCATAGAGTCTGCCTTCTAGCATGAAGGTGAGAAATAAGTGTTTTAAAACAGAGAAATAAAGGTCTAATGCATCCAGCACTCACCAATGCACAGAGATGAAGGCTGAGGAGCAAGGGAGGGGGTCCTCTGTTTCCTAGTGTGATAGCCGGATGGGACGTGGACAATACACAAGAAAAATAAGATCATTTGGTTTACAGTTCTCAAAGCTGAGGGGTTCAAGATCAGGCAACCCTCTCTGGTGGGCTCTTCTCGCCGGCAGGAACTCAGTGGAGTCCCCAGGTAGCACAGGACATCATACAGCAACAAAGGCTGAGCACACTAGCTTTTTATGAGGCACAGTGCCACAGGATTAGGCCCCACCATTAGGCCTCGTCTCACCTTGACGACCTTCAAAGGTCCCTCTGTTTCTGTCTTCTTCATTCTGCACAATAGGGATTGAATTTCAATAAGAGTTTTGGTAGAGACATTCAAACCACAGCAGGGGGCTGTGCAGCTGTAAGCAGGGTGCCACTTGTTCCCCACCCTCACAAGTTCTTCCACTGAGCATACATAAAGCCTCAGATCCCCTTCCAGACACAGTCACACACACGGACTCGGTGCAATCACGGGCACACAGCATCTTCTGCTGTGAAAAGCACATCCTCAGCAACACGCACAAGTACACCCGCACATACACGCCAACACACACACAAATACACCCAGCCCAAACAGACGAACACACATCAAACACATGCACATACACTTGTGCACACACACTCTTAAGCCCAGTTTACCAAGGCTTGGACAGACACACCCTCAAGGCTACCCAGAACAGCAAGTCAAAAGGGGCAGGACCCTCAGGGGCCAGCAGAAGCAGAAGCCGAGACAGAGGCAGCAGATTGCCCAAGGCCAGCACTGTAGCAGTGACACCGTGGACATGATTCCAGTCCCTGTGCCGTGCCAACCTGTCAACCTCCATGTTCAACAAAGATACTCATAAAAACACACCTATGTGTACACAGGGACACACAGAGAGGTGCACACACAGGAACACAAACCTCAGTCCCTCCCCATGTGACAGGGTGGGGAGGGTTTGGAAGCTTTCTGCAATTGTAGTGTCCCGTGTCACTCCTTCTCCTACCCACCCCACACACCAAAGCCGTCCCAGCCACCAACGTGTCTGACCTGCCTTAACCTGTGGCTGTGAGTTGTGTGTGTGCAAATGCATCCTGTGGCCGACAGGTGCACTGCGGTGTGGAAAAGGGTGGGTATGTCTGTGTGTGCATGCACAGGGGACGGCAGTGCGTGAGCACCTTTGTATGCATGTGCGAACGTGTCTGTGCACGCGTGTTGTGTGTGTGTGCACACAGGCCCCCAGGAAGACAGAGAAATTTATAATCTAAATCTTGCTTCTCCAGGGGATGAAAGAAAGCAAAGCAAAGTTCAGGTTTAAATCACACCAGCACAGGCAGGAGGGGTTCCCTGGCCTTACATGATTATCTGCCTGTGTGCAGCGGAACGGGCCGGCGGGCAGGAGGCGGTGAGCAGCCCACCAGCAGGGAGTCGTTTGTTGTCTGGAGGCCCCTGAGACTGCTGTGGCTGCTCCAGGAGCAGGAGACCTGAGTGCAGCCACAGCGATGACAGGCATGTGCCCGTCCCAGGTGCTGGGGTAGGGGCAGGGAGAGCGCTTGCATCTAGCTCTGGCCTATTCGCTGCAGAACAGCAAAGGGACAAGAGGCAGGAGCCCTGGACCAGAGAGAAGCCCAGGTACGGCTTGACCTAGAGGAAGGGAGAGGGTCCAGGCAAAAGGTGGTGCAAGCCTCAGGGCAGGCGCCACCCAGTCCGACCTCCTTGCTGTCCAGGAAGCATACTGAGGAGGCTGAGGCGGCCGGCCCCTTAAGCAACCTGAGCTTCCCTGACTCCTTTCTCCCAAGGAGCCCTTCTCTGCCTCTGCCTTCCTCTGTTTCTATTCCCTGCTCTTTGTCTCTCCCCGTCTCTCTGCTTCTGTGATTCTTCTCCTGCTATGTCAGACTGTCTGGTCTCACCTCTGCATCTACCCCTCTTACGCTTTTTGTAACTCCCTGTATCCACTCTGACCTCAATGCTTTCCTCTACGGGTTCCGCTGTCACCTGTGGCCTCGCCAGGAACACCCACAAGCATCACATTTTACCCCCTTTGAGCCTCTTACCATTCCTTTCAGGCAGGCTGGGAAGGGTGAGATCAGAAATCCCATTCTACAGCCAAGTGTGGTGGCGCACAGCTGTAATCCCAGCACTCTGGGAGACTGAGGCAGGAGGATCACAAGTTCAAGTCCCTCCCCAGACAACACAGCAACCTACCAAGACCCTGTCTCAAAATAAAAAGTAAGAAAAGGGCTGGGGATGTAGCTCATTGTAAAGATCGTAGGCTCAGTTCCCGGTACTAGAAAGGAAAGAAGGAAGGGGAGAGGGAAGAAGGGAGGGAGGGAGGGGAGAGAAACCCTATTTCACAGGTGAGGCAATTGAGCCCCCAAAGGTTACCTAAGGGTATGCATCTGGCATGGAATTAAAAATGGAGGTCCTTCCACTGCAGGACCAGCTCCTCAAAACTCCCCATCGCTGGGAGCACAAGCAATCCTCCCAGTACTCCACACCCCAAAGGGAGGAAAACAGAACAATCCAGTGCCGCAGACAGCCCAGCCCAGCCCAACCACGAACACTACCTTTGATGAACCAAAGGTCTTAGAAAACAGAAAAGCAGAGATGAGAGGCACCCACGTCAGCCTAACTCTTCCCTAAGTCTGAACTGTCACATCTGAGATGAACAGACTTTCTGCCTCTTGAGTAGGTGCCTCTCCAGGCCTCAGTCTTCCCATCAGCACAATGGGAATACTGGGTCTCACATTGTTGAACTGAACCTCTGCTTCAACAAACACAGGAGCATCTCCCCCCACTCCAGGATGCTGATCCCTAAAAGACCATATGCTTTGCACACCAACAGCCCTCAGCCACCTCTGGAAAGCGACCACCTTGACTCCAGGAGCTCTGGTTGGCCTTGAGCGCACGGGCAACTGGGCAACCACTGTGAGGCCGCAAGCCCAGAGGCAGCGCCCCATCTGCAGCAGCCTCTCCAAGCCTCCACGCAGCCCCTACCCAAGAGGCGTCAGCACCAACGACCCGCCAGGGCCTGCCCATTTTCCTTTCTTTTCATTGCCGGCTCCACGCACAGTTATAGAACCAGGTCTCCACAGAGTAATTTACTGGCAGAATCTCTCCCAGAATCCAGCTTGAAACCAAGCTGTAAAAACAGCTTCGAGTGTAAATAATTCATGCAGACAATATGACTTTTTTATGTAAATTCGGTGCATTAACCCTCTATTATAATGATGGACGACAGATAGGGGCGACGTTGCCTTGGTAAGAGCTAATGGATGGCCGCCATAAATTCACTGCACATTTTATTGTGTTGCTGGAAATTGTGCCTTCAGGCAATGCTGTTTACTTTTATGTAAAACTCTAGGTTCCCTAAATATTACAAATATTTTACATCCAGCTCCTCAGCATTTGGGCTCTGCCCACAAATCAAGCTTTCTCCATGTGAGTTGTAATTAAAGGTTTGTTGTTTTTTTTTTTTCCTGGGACAATTATCTCCAACTATAAAGAGAAATATTTTTCCCCTTTAGATGTTCCGTCATTGACTTATTAACAAATCCTTTGAAGAGGGAGGTTGTAAGTGACTCGCGGTGGTACTTGGCAGGAGGCGGGTCTGCAGAAGAAGGGGCGCTGTGGGCATGAGAGCTTGGTGGCTGGCTTTTATGTCTGGCCGCCACTCCGGTTTATTTACACATATGATATTCTGGGCCCTCCTCTCCCCCTCTCTTGCTTTCTATAATTCATGACCACTTTAGCAGGGTAATTCCTCTAGCCACCTTTGCGAGGGATCGGCCCCTGTACACCCTCTGCCCGTGCCCCTCTGGGGACGAGTCATCGAGGCCTTGTGCCCAAGAGGGTCAAAAGTGGGGCCACCACAGCTGGCTGCCCACACACAAGCCGATTCATTCCTTCCCTCCTCTCCCCACCCCCACGCCTGCACACAAGGTCCACAGCTCCCGGGACACATGGAGACTTGGGGTATCCCGCACTCATTCTCTTCAAGCAAAGGGTTATAAATGCCCTCTGGGCTCAGCCCCTGCCCAGGCAGAGGTCGAGAGGGTGCCACAGTGTCCTGCCAGAGGTCTGGGAGGGAGGAAGTCTGGGACCTCCAAAGAGTCTTAATGAAGGGAGGCAACAGCTGGAGTAGCAGTCCTCTTTAAAAATAATCCTCACACTTGTTTATTATTGTCATTAATATTAATGGACATGCTATTAATATTCATATAGCTGCATTAATATCATCCAGGAGCACCTGGGATCTCTAAGCACTCGTAATGGCGTGTGGATTCTGCCTCCCAAGGCCCCCACCCCCTGCCTGGCCCTCCCCACAGTGTCCCAAGCCACCCTCCCACTCTATCTATCACTGTGGTTGGTGCCTGCCTTTGGAAACCAGAGCCCCATGGGACTCCTCTGTGAGGATGGGACCCTGTGCAGGCCAGGGACCCTGGGCACTTCCTGCCTCCCCAAGGGGCACAGGAAGACTTCTGACAAAGGTGGCTTAAGAAAGAAGGATGGTTCATCCCCCTCCCCTCAAGGGCTCAATTTCCTGCAGAGTTGAAAAAAGACACGTTGGTTAAAAACAAAGATGAGATATCATTTTTCACTGATTAGATTGGCAAAGATAATTATCATAATAATGACATCACTCCAACCAGCTCACTTTCTATGCATGAGCACTATGCTTAACCCTCTGTGCAAGCTTCTTACGGAATCTTTGAACACTCGCACGGAGCACCCTTTATGGGATTATAAATCCACGGAACTTTCATGGAGAGCAACTTAGAACATGTGATAAAATGTAGCCCTGTTTGCCCTTTGACCCAACAATTCCATTTGTAGGAATTTCCCATATGTTCCCCCCAGAAATACTGTTCCCTGCCTTTGCCCACTCATCTTCCTCTTCTTTTTCCCTTTATTTCCCGGAGTGCTGAGGATCAAACTCAGGGCCTCGCACGCACTAGGCAAATACTCTACCACTGAGCTCCACCCCCAGGCCCCCATTTACACTGCCTTTCCATCTGAATGTCACCTCCTCTGAGAAGCCTTCCCAAGCCTAGGTGACCCCTTGTTTGATTTTCCTGTGGCCAGAACATTTGCTTCTTTACTAAGTGTACGTTTTGTTTGCTATAATCAACTGCTAATTGGATAATTACTTATGTAACTGCTTAATACATGTACAGATTGCAAAAAATAAAAATAAAAAGGTTTTTGTTGTCTTCCCTGCTACAAGGGCTGGACGCCCCATCTCCCCACTCAATCATAAACTTCTTAGAGCAAGGATTATTCGTGTCAGTTTTACGCACTGTTTCTATCCCTGGCACTTAGCACTGATCTGGTACATAGAACACAATAAATATCTGTAGTATGAATGAGTAAATGAAAAGTATGTAGATGTCCTTTGCAGGGATGTTTGTGAGAGCAAAATCATTAAGGGAAAAAAGCATTTCTTTGTTGACTAGGGGCCGGGTGAGTATAGGGAGGCCCATCCATAGACCAATATGTCCATATACATAATCAAGGCATTAAAACTCTGAGGTGGATGTATATGAATTGACATGAAGGATGTCCATGACATATTGCTGAGTGGGGGAAAAAAACAGGTGACAGAACAGCATGTGTCGTCTGATCTCACTCAGGGTGGAACTGCATACGTGGATCTATTTGTGTATATTTATGCACAAAGAGAAGTCTGGAAGGACCTTCACCAAAATGTTATGTGGTTATCTCTGGCTGGTGAGATCTGAGGTGGTTTTTACATTTTTCTTTGAACTTTTCCATATTGTCTGATCTTTTTTCCAATGAGCATATGTATCCTTTCTTTACAAAATGATAAAGCTGTTTTCAAAAGAAAAAAAAAAGTATAGGTGCATTGGGAAAGGATGGCGGATGCTTTGTGAGGGGCTCAAATCTAAGACCAGTTGAACTGGAGAGAAGACAGGCCGAGGGACTCTCTCCTCTTTAGGTGCAGGCGGGCACCCACCCCTGGCTACAGAGGAGGGCACTTAGGGCCTGAGCTGCTACCCCGTCCTTCCTCCGGACTCTGTCCAGAGTGGGGTTTCTAAATAGGGATCTCCACATTTGATTCTCCTGACATGCTTTATCGCCTCAGAGCTGTTTTGCAAAATTCATAGTGATTTTCGGAGGCTCCAAGCTTCCTGGGACCAATTCCATTTCGAATAATAGCAGAGTGGCTGCTTGTGGGAGGGGCAGCCCACCCCGTAGCGGCCTCTCAGCCTCTGTGAGCTGGGGCTGTGGAGTGGCACGTCAAGGCCACAGCATGAAAATACATGAGCTCATCCTTGTCCTCGCCCTCCCCCTCCTCACATCCCTCCTGGAAGAAGGAGAGAGGCAGCTGCCCCCTACCCCTGCACCCTTCCTGTGCCCTGAGGGGACCCTACACCGCGGGAGGTGAGACAAAGGCTTTCTCAATGTCCCTCCCTTAACTCCTTACCCCAGAGCCACCTAAAGCCCTGAGAAGCTAAGCGACTTGACCAACCCAAGGTCACAGAGCAAGATCATGGGCAGGGAACAGGGTCCAAGCCAGGGTTACTGCTGCCTGGTGTGTTCATGCTCACAATTCAACACTTTTTTAAAAGGGAAAAAACAAAGCTTGATGTCCCTTACGATATCCCACAGATGTGACAGCACGGTCAGTACTCCAGACTAAACCTCAGTGACTCCATGCCCGGCCTCCCTGGCTGGCCCTGCCCTCCCTCCGTTGGGATCCATCCCTCCGCCACTCCTCCACTTACAGGCCTTCGATGGCTCCACACTCCCCATGAGGGGAACTAACTCTGAGTCCCTTAGTCTTTTGTGATGTGGCCTCCATCTGCCCCGCCATCACCACACACCCTGTGCGCCTCACTGCTGCATGCCAGTGTTGTAGCCACACGGAAGACTTCGGCTCTCCCAACCCAGCCCTCCCTCGAGGCTGCCACCCCTCTGCCCCTGTGCCCGTGTCTGTGGTGGTCCCTCGCCACCCTGACTTCTGTTATCCTTTAGGACCCAGCTTGGGAGTCTGCTCATCTTTGAGTCTTCCCCTATTCCCTACCCACAGGCACGTCAAGTGCCTCCTTCAGCTCCTGCAGACCCTCGTGCTTTACTCAACAAAGATGACTGAGTACCTATTACCACTGGCTGCTGTCAGGGATGTGGTACACAGCAGTGTGTCTCCCTCACCAGACAGCAAGGTTCCCAAGAGCAGGGGCCACACTGCAAGGACCCCATGCTCACCCATGTCACCACTGTGGCAACGGCACGGCCTGTCAGCCCCATTTCACAGCTCAGGAATCCAAGGACTCCTTAATTAGGAGTATGGACAAGAAGAGAAGAAAAGGTTTCCTGAAATACAGACTCATAATGCTGCCTCGTGTCCAGATATGAGGCAGCATGTACGGGCTTCTATTCTGTGTTTTCTATTTACCGCCCCCCACACCCTACAGGCCGCTGTGTGGTGAGGCCTCTGCTCTCTCCCTTCTTCTACAATGCTCCCACCTGCCTAAGCCTTTCATAACTCTTCGCAGACTCCACTGTCTCGCCTGCCTCTGGGTCTTTGTACCTGATTTTACCTCTACCTATGAGAACCTTCCGTCTCCTTCATTTCAGTCCCTGAAACGCATGGTGCGTGGTGTGTGAATTAATGGCATTTCATCCTGTGTCTCTGGTCTCAGTGAACATCCTCACCAACCATCCAACCACTGGAGCTACAGGCTGGGCCTCCCACCAGCCCTCCCCTTCTTCCCCTGCTTTGCTATCTAACCAATCTCTGGTGCTGTCAATTTTATGTCAGGAACACCCTGGTTCCATGCCACCCCTGCTGCTTGGCTCAGCCCTCACTCCCCGCCGCACCCTCGACAGCTGGGCTGGATGTCTCAGCTCCAGCCACCACCCCTCTCTGGTCCTTCCTCCTATACAAGTGCTGGGAGGTTTCTCCTGCATTAGGACCTTCAGTGGCTCCCCATTGCCCTTAGGACCTGCACTCCTGGCTAATGTGGTCCAGCTACCCCTAGTCCTGCCAATGGGTCCCTGGTCTCCAGCTACTCTGAATGGCACCAAAAGTGTCACAACTCCATGTCAGCATCCCCTCATGTTGGCTTTCTCCCCTCAGGGTCTTCATGCAGTGCAGGGGAGCTCTTCGCCATTCTCCCAGATGCCACTCAGCAGCTGAACCCTCCTCTCCTACTCAGGGATAAATGATGTTGCAGGGCCGTGGCCCTGAGGGCTGGGTTTGCCACTGGTCTCCCATGACACCATGCACTCCTCAGCCACAGGGCTGCATCCGGTAAATACACATGATCATTACTACGGGCAGAATAGGTCTCATCAATCCCATCTTACAAATAAGGACGCAAGTTCAGAGAGGAAGAGTGATTTTCCTGAAGGTCACAGAGCTAGCAAGAGGTGCAGCCGGGCTCACTTGTGCCGCTGTTCCCAGTGAGCTGCTCTTCCCGCTGCCCCTCAACCGAACTTCACAGCCGTTCTAGCAACCATTCTGTGCACGCACATACACACAAATCTAGACCTGTACAAGGGTGTGCATAGGTTTACCCAAACACCAGGTCATACTGACACACTCACAAACAGCAGTCCCCACAGACATGGCTAATGTCCCCCACAAAGGTTTTCATACATGAGTAACCATGGAGAGACACATCTGGCCATGAACACGCATATCCCTGCTCACACATGCAGGCATGCATAACTGACACGGGTGCTCAGATACACACAGACACCTGCATTCATGGCCACATGCCCAGTGACAAACACAGACTCACAGATACACACATAGGTACACAGAGATACACACACACACTTCAGAGATGTACGCGTATAAAACCACAGACATCTGCCCTTGTGCCCAGACCAAAGCACAGGTACACAGAGCTACAAGGGTGCCTACACATATTCGCACACACGAACCCAGGCAGCACGTGTGCATGCGCCCGAGGACTTGTACGTAATGCCGCGCACCCTCTCAGGAAGCGGCACACACACTGATCGGCGTGCACAGGTGCGTGCATGCAGGCAAGCTCCCTGAGACACGCTAGTGAGTGACACAGGTCAAACGGAGCTGTCTGCTGGGGGCGGGGGCCTGTCTGAGGTACCTCGGGGCGCTCACATTTTTGCAGCTCAGGAAGGCAGCTGACATACCAGCCCGGCTGTGATGGTATTTTGCATAAATGCTAATGTATTAATTACCATGTACAGTACACAGAGCTGCCATTTAAAAGAAAAAGTTAAGACTTTTAAATTCAAAAGCCCCATGCAGGGTGGGGGCGGAGGGTCTGCCCTGCGTAGGGGTGGAAGCAAAGGGGCGGCCAGGCCCTAAGGGTCCACTGCTCCTACACGTAGATCCCTCCCTGGGAGCTTCCAACCCAGCCTTCCTGGGGCCAGTTAGCCAGTTCTTGGCCTCTGGATTCTTGATCTTGGGGGCCATAGCACAAGCTGAAGTCCCCACCGGAAAGGAGTGGGGAGGGAGCAGAGGCGGATCAGGCCTAAGCAGGCAGAGCAGTGGTCTTCTAGGCAGAGCTGGGTGGGACTCGGAGCCAGAGATGGCCCAGCAGCCAGGTCCCTCCTACACTCCAAACCCCTCTCTTCGTGGCAGCCACACATCAGACCGTGCTCTGCCCGGGTGCAAACCTCTAAAGGCTTCTTCCCCTTGGTCATCCCAACACTTTTTTTTTTTTTTTGTGGTACCGGGGATCGAACTCAGGACCTTGCACTTGCCAGGCAAGCGCTTATTCAACTGAGCTATATCCCCAGCCCCATCCCAACACTTGACCTGGCTTCTCTCCCGCCTCTCCCACCACACCGTCCCTTCACACCAGCCACCCCCACTGGCCAGCTCTTCCCTAAACTTCCCAAGGCTTCTCCTCAGGAGCCAGGCCCTGACGCACCTGTCTCCCTCTCAGGCAACCTCCCCTACCATCGCCCGGCCAGCCCATCTAAAGAAGCTCTTCAACGCATCACTCTCTTTGACATCTCTGGGGGTCTGTATATTGTTCATCTTTGCAGAACATTTTGTCGTTCCCATCCTCTTTGTTGATTTTTGATAGGTGATCCTATCAAAGCTTGTTACTGTCTGTCACCCCCACTGCACGAGAAAGCTAGGGCTCTGCCAGCCTTGTTGCACCAAAACCTCAAGGCCAAGGTCTGGCACTTCTGTCAGTTTTCCATTAGATGTTTGTTGAGTGAATGAATGAACTTGGAATGACCAGAGATGTTCTTTCTGATCAGCTGGACTCCAAGTACTAAGTAGGAGCAGCAGTGTGCTCACCACCTGTCTCACCAAGTGGCTCGGGCCCAGAGCCGGCCTGTCCAGCATTGCACCACATCTGAGACACCAGCACCCAGGCCTCCTGGCCTCCCGGACCATACCGAGTCACGCCAAACGCTACCAAACAGCATCACCAGACACCTGCCCGGTCTTCTGCTTTTGCAGTTCACGGCCATGCCCATTGCCTTCCACAGGCACCGGGAGGGAGACATCACTTCCCAAGGCATCATCTCTGAGGAAATTAAGGGACAAAGTCTTAAATGATTCCTACAAAGTCCCGCGCCACATTGGAAGAGTCAAGACTTCAATCTGGGATAGATGCCCAGCTTAGGGACTCCCCACTCACCACTGACCTTCCTTCCCCTGAGCCCTTGGGGATGCTCCTCGGCAGGTGGGGCACAGCAATGACACAGGCATCCAACGTGTCCCACAGACACCCCTCCTCCTAGGGAGGCAGCAAGGCCAAGGCAGGCCTGCTAGGCAGGGGAAGAGCCCCGCTGGGGTGAAGCTATCTGGCTATTCCCCCGAGCACAGGGCAGAGCTCCGACTCCCTGCTCCCCTTTGCCCCCATACCCACCCAGCCACTGCCTTCTGCCATTCAATGCCTACGTTTCCCCAAACCTGCTGTCCTCTGCCGGTCCCCGCTGCTCTGGCCCAGGCCTCACGACCACCAGCTCGCACCTATATTCCTGGGACAGCCTCCACCCACCAGCCAGGGTGATCCTGTCAAAGCTCAAGCCCCACTTCCCCACACCCAGCAGCTCCCCACTCCCCACCCGATGCACCCGGTCACTCTCCTGATGTGATTCACGCAGGTGCATCACCGATAAGAATGTATGTTACCTTAGTCCAAATCCTGGCTCTGCTCCTCACGCAAGTCACCTAACTTGTCTGTGCCTCAACAGTCTCATCTGTAAAATGAGAATAACAACAACATCCCCCTCATAGGATTATCATGAAAGGAGGTGAGTTAAAATATGTAAAGTACCAAGAACAGAGCCTGGAACCTGAAGTGTAGGAGTCTGCTCATATTTACCACTGTTTCTTATGCTTGATGTGTGTCTTTCCCCTCCACGAAATTATAAGCATCCTGAGGATGGGGTTAGACCAGGCTGGCTGCTCAGACGTTCCTTTGGCCTCCTTGCTGCCTGCAGTCTTTGTTCTGTCTCCCCCCATCCTGGCTCACGCTGGTCCTGGAGAGGGGAAGGGCAAGCCCTCAGCAGGAAATGCTATCAGAGGCAGAGCTCCAGGCCTGATGAAAACAGCGGGCAGCAGGCGAAAGGGCTGTTCCCCACGGAGGGCTGGGGAGAGGCTGTACCCTCCAGAGCCCAAGTTCCTGGGAGCCCCCACACAGCCAAAGCTCCCTTTGTGCAGAAGGTTAGGAGCAGCCGGCCAGCTGTGGGGGAGTTCCGCTGCCCTGCTCCAGCCAGCAGCCCAGATGTGTGTGTTTGCGCAGCCGAGGCCGCGCTGTGAAGGAGCCTTGTTGAGCACCATGAAAGAGGGCTTGTGATGAGATCGGTGGCCTCCACTCCCGGGTCTGCCCGCCTCCAGGACAGCAATCAGGAATGCAGCCCACAGGAAGCCCTTTCCTACCAGCCCGCCAAGTGCCCTCCTCCCTGAGAAGTCAGGGTCACTATCATGAACAGGTTGAACTTACCAAGTATACGCTAGATGCCTCAGTTGCCGCTTCTATAAAATGGGAAAAGGCCCCAGCTGTACAACCCATAACCACACAGGCATCGTGACTAAAGGTTCTGGAGTCAGAAAGACCACAAAGAATTCTCATCTCTGGGGGCCTCAGTTTTGCCACTTGGAAAAGGGGACGATAATTCCTGCCCCGTGGGGTTGCTCTGTGACACAATGACACAAGGCATGTAACAGCTCTACACACTGTCCCCTTATTGGTTCATCAGGCTCCAGATGGGCAGGGGGTCGGACGTTGTTACTGGTGTCAAGGGCAAGGACATCCTCCTCCCACTGTTCCAGAACAACAGCTGTGGCTGGAGGCCCTGATACCAGGCAAGGTGACATGCAGCCAGGTGTCTTGTACACCAGGCACATAATTCCAAGTCTAGGAAGAAGAGTTTCTGTGCTCACCCCAACCTCCCCACCACATCACCACCATCCCTATGCACACAGCTGGTTCCTAGGCACTGCAAGTCTTAGATTTCTGAATATAATCTGTCCTGGATCCCAGTCCATCCCTGTGTAGGGCCAGTCCCTGGGCTCAGCAGGCTTGCCAGGTGCATCTGTCCTTGAATATAATTGAGGCTGGAAAATGCTAGTCCATGGATGCAGTTTGTCCATTGGCACACTTGGTCGAAGCACAGATATTGTCTGGGCATCATCACTTCGTGGCCATGCGTAGACTCAGTCCAGTGGGTACTTGGGCACAGTCCCAGGAGGCGAGTCAGTCCTTGTACAGATGGGCCCCAACACAGCGAGTCCTCAAGGGATCTCTGTGAACAGTTGTTTCTGGGCATAGTCATACCATCAGCACAATCAGTCCCCGGACAGATCTGGCTCCTGATAGCCAGTCCCTGGGGCACAGTTGGCAGGTAGTTCCTCACCACGGTTTTTTCTGAGCACAGGCAGTCAGTGCCTGGAAAAAAGCCAATCCTTGACCTGAAAACAGAGGACCCAGGCCACTGGGACCCACCCCGGCCCTGTGGGTTAACATGCATAGACTCGTTGCACTGCTCCTTTGTGTGCCAAGCCCCCCATAGAGGACATAGGCCCCACAGAGAGGACAGGAAGTAGCCTCTGGGGTCCCTCGAGCCCTGTATGGCCTGCTTCACAGCAGGTAGAGCTGCCAAGGCAAGAAAACAGTGTGGCAGAGAACTAGACCTGATGCCCCAGAGGGCTCCTCTGGAGCAGTCTTCAATGCAGGGAGGAGGGTTCTAAAACTCAAGAGAAAGGATGTCTTCCTTCCCTGTTCCCTGCCCAGCAGAATGGAGCCAGGGGCATGCCAAAGGGCACAGACTGCCAGCTGCTGAGTCTCCCCAGGACCTGGCAAGTGCTAGACAAATGTCTTCTATTTAGTTGTATGGATATAAATTCCCAACAGAGTGCCCTTGTCCTCTAGACAACATCCTCATAACCAGAAACATGGCACTACCAGGAAGAAGGAGGTAGCCAGTCCTGAGATACCGGTGCTGGATTTCTGACACCTCCTGATCTGATCAATCTGGCAGCTCCAGCGTCACCCAGTCCAGCTGGGAACAGAGCAGCAAGCCCTGGGGCAGGGCCCCGCCCTCATACAGAGACCCTGTTCCCCAGGCCTATTTGGTCCTCGTTCCTCCAGTCCTCATTCTCCTTGAAGGGAACACGGTTTCTACAGGACATTAATGTACTATGGCATCCCATTGGCAGGCACCAGCCCTTTGTGCCCATCTTCCCACCCTATCACCCCGCACATCAATGCTTAACCGAATGGGCAGTGCCGTGGTCCAAGTCACATCTGTTTCAGGGTCTAGGAATGAAATGAACCACATGCACCTGTCACTTAATGCAGAAGACACCACCACACATCAGTCTGGCCACCCCTGACAAGCACCACTGTGTGGGGACAGCTCTGCCCATCTGGATCCCTTCAAAAAGAAAATGAAGGGAGATTCTACTTCCGGGATGGTACAGGACGAGCACACAGCAGGGGAATTGCAGTCAGAAGGGAAACTGAGGAGGAGGCCCTCTGGCAGTTAGCCAAGCCAGGGGCTCCCCAGCTGAGGTCTTCCAGCTGCAGATCCCCGAGGACCCCAAGGCTAGATCCCACAAGGGGAATCATTTGGTAATACTCCCTCACTGGTGTCCCAACCAAACCCATCCAACCAGAAAGCCCAAGAGAAAGATTTCTGCCAATCCCAAAACTCTAATGCTGAAAGGCAAGTCAGCCCAGAGATACACAAAGCCTTAAACTGGGTCAATCTGGTTCAGGCTAGTCCCAACTGGCAGCAACCAGATATAACTGATTTAAGCTGGTTCAAATCAAACGAGACCTGTTAGGGCCAGCTAAAAATGTGCCAGGCTGGCCAAGACTGGATGAAGTAGTATCAGCCTGGTTACGATCTGCTCCAATTACCTGGAGCATTGGAAGGCCAGCAATTTACCCACCTTTGTGTTAGTCTTTGCCTTGTATATCTTTATTTATCCCTTCCTCTTAAAACTTCCTCAATCTTTTTTTTAGTATTATTTTGTTAAGAATCATTAATTTCAGCATGGTGGCACACTTCAGTAATCCCAGCACTGGAGAGGTTGAGGCAGAAGGTTCATTGCAAGTTTGAGGACAGCCTAAGGTACATAGTGAGTTCAAGGTCAGCCTGAACTACATAGCAAGACCCTGTCTCAAAAACCAAACAAAGAATTGTTAATACAGCATCACATGACATTCAAAGGCTATATATGTCCTCCCTGCTGTTTCAATGACACAGCAAATGCACACTGTGCTATACAAGACTCAGGTTCAGGCCAGGGATATAGCTCAGTGGCACAGCACTTCCCTGGCAAGCATGGGGTCCTGAGTTCAATTCCTGGTATCAAAAAAAAAAAAAAAAAGACCCAGGTTTAGGCCCCCACACTGTAATTTCTTAACTATGAGATCTTGAGTAAATCACCTAATTCCTTTCAGTCTTTAGTCTTATGTGTAAAATATTCAGCTAATTATAGGACCTGCCTCATAGAGGACAGTTTTGAAACTTGAAATATAGATATAGGTAAAGTACAGCTATTCCTGGTACACATTAACCACTCAATATATGGAAGTTATTGTATTATTATTATTATTATTATTATTATTATTATTAGTCCACGCCTCTGATCACACACAGCATAGCTTCTGATGTTAAGTTCTGTTAGCCAAGAAGACCCAAATTTAGACTCCTGTGCTGCTACTTCCTTACTGTGTGAACTTGAGTACTTCATGTAACTTCTCTTAAGTTTCAATTTCCCCAACTAAAAAGGAAGGTTCCACTACCTGCCTTAAGGATCACTTTGAGTACAGTAAGTCCCTGACTTACAAAAAAGTTCTGTTCTGGGAGAATATTCATAAGCTGGATTCATTCATATCTGACAAAGTCAGTCTTATACAGTACACCTATTAAGTGGGAAACTCAAACGTTCATAAGTTGTGGACTTACTGTATTAATAAGGTGCACTGCAAAGGCAGCCAGCACTATGCTGGAAACATGGTAAACACAATACTCAACATATCTTGGTTATTACTGGATGGATGGATGGATGGATGTTATGTTTATTGGCTATACAGAATAATAGGTTTAATGTGGGCAGATTCTTATATACACATACTATACTTTAATCATTTCACCCCCCACACATTGTCCCCTTTACCCTGCTCTCCCTGCTAGTCTTGTACTTTGGAGGTGACTTCAATGCATATATTTTGCTCATATCTCTCCCTTGGCCATATAAGACTAACTCTTCACATGGCAGTGTGCTAAATGTCTTATAGAGACTAACTCCATTAATGTTCACCACAGTCCTAAGAGGAAGATGACATTATTGCTCTCTTTTTCCACTTTTAGGAGAAGAAACTGGGCTTGGAACTTAACACAGTACCAGGTAATTATGAAATACTTTAGAGAGGAAGGCAAATAGTGCATTTACCAAGGCATAGAGCAGTGAAACACCAGACCAGAGGATGTGTCTTGCAAGAAAGGTGATACACTGAAGAGAGGGAAGGCTCTACAGTCAGCAAACCTGGATTAAAAGTCCCCAGTTCAAATGCTGTCTGGATCTCAGTTTCCTCAGATCTCAAATGGGAATAAGAAAGTCCAGCACGATGGTACACATCCTGTAATCCTAGCACTGAGGATGCTGAGGCAGGAGGATGGCCACAAGTTTGAGACCAGCATGGAATACATAGTGAGTTCAAGGCCAGCCTGAACTACACAGCAAGACCCTGTCTCAAAAAAAGCCAAAATCAAATGGGAATAAGAAACATAACCTCAAAGAATTATGAGGATTAAATGAGAAATCAAATGCAAGTTAGCTCTTCTACCCCATGGACATTAGGCATACAATATGGTGTACACTGGCACAGTGACATTTGTCTGGGGTGGCCCTTGTAAGATACACAAACTTTTTTTAAAAAGCTTTAGATGGTATCTGCCCTTGTGTGTTCACTGCTAACACGGCAGTTCTAAGCTGAGTTATAGTGGAGAAAGCGATCAGACAGATGTGATGTGACAAGCTGTACCTCAAGCCAAACATACATAGTGCATCAAAGTCCAGCCAGAAATGGGGAGAAAGCCTGCATTCACGGGCATTCTCTGAGAGATGCTGCAACAGGTTTTAGGACAAGACCCTGACTAGAGAGGATCTACTGAACCCTGCGTCTACTCAGTCCCCCTCCTAGGTCTGCCTGGGGGTTGAGGCCCTTCCTGGATGGCCACACTTCTGCTCCCTCACTGGATGTCTGGGGCACAACATTCCCTGATCTTGCTCACTATGACAGTGCTGACACTTGTGATTTTAAAGGTGACATCTGGCATTAATTTACAAACAACTGCCAGGCACTTTTTATAAAACTTATTACTACATTTCAACTCCTGAGAGACTGGGACTATTATCTCTATTAGACGGAAACTTATCAGGAATTGTTTTGGAGATTAGAGTCACTGTTGCCTTATTCCAGAGAAATATCCTAGGGGAAGTTTTCTACCTCCATTGGATGTACCCAGAGGTTCCTTTTCTGATTCCTTTCCTTCTGCAAAGGTTAATGTCCTCTGTGCAGCAGAGTATTCCAGGGGAGAGATAGAAGAAATAAAACACGGTTACTGAGCTGAAGAAGTTTCAAGGTGCCCTGCAAAGTCTAGCTAGGGAGGGATTGAATTTAACACGAATTTCAGGGGTGATGAAATAGACTTCAGGCCCAGCGCCAGAGTGCAGCATGCTGGGCCTGTCAGTCAGGTTCAGTAAGGCTGGGCTACAGGAACAACCACTAAACAAAAACAGCAGTGACCTAACACACAAAGGGGTCCCTAATTCCTTTTCAGTGGTGACTCAGGATCCAAGCTGTTTGTGTCATGTTGCAGTGTCAACTGGAACACATGGCTATCAGGTCACCATGGCACTCTCCTGCCTTTAAATGTTTCATTCCAAAATGTCATATATCACTGCAGTTCACAGGCTACCAGCCAGATTGTCACATAGCCCATGAGGAAGGTGGGAAATACTGGGACCATATGAATACAACGGAAAGCGCCTTGACCATGGAATGAGGCCATCCATCTGAGTCAGGATGTACCATTCAAGGTTTAATATACAATTCAGTTCTGTTCTGCCATATTATTCTCAGACCATATATGGAAGTGCTATATTCAGTTCGCGGTATTGTGTTTTCAGAGGCTCCCAGACACACTAGATTCCCATAAAAGAAATCAAGTTGAGGATACTTGAAATTTAAGTCTTGTGAGGACTGGAAGATCTTTAAAGGGTTGTAATGGAACAAAGGAAAGAAATCAGGGTGCTATGGGGTGGAAAACACAGGCCACTGGAAGTTACCTGGGTAACTGCAAAAGGGACAGCTGAGCACTTCTAAAGACTGTCTTAGGAAGAGCATATATTCCCTGCCCCCAGAATATGCAAGCAGAGGCCAGAAGGTCATTTGTTCCAGATGTTGTAGAATCCAGAATCAGAAGAAGCTGAAGTAGACAAGGAGTAAGAGTCCTTACAGATGAGTCTACATGTCACATCTGTCCTTACAATGTGTCTATATGGCACAGCTGTAGGCAGACTCTAAGCCTGTTACCATGGGGCACCCAGAATGTTCTGACCTTCAGAGACCCAGTTAGTTAGATTAGGCTAAGCTTTGCTACAGTAACAGCAGCAAAAACAAAAAGGAAAAGCTCTACAGCTTAACAAATACAGGTTCATTTCTCTGGAGCAGGATGGACCTTCCAGTCTTGTCCTCCCTGGACTTGGCCTTCTCCCCACTGCTTTTCTGGTAGGAAGCTGTACCTCCCACTCTCAGGGACACTTACGAAGGACACCCAACATGAAAACAAATAAAAGGAAATCACCCCATCAGAGCTATAAGTAATAATCAATAATTCAAAGCCTTGATAAAGTCTTGCTGGAGAGCGCTTCAGAGGGAAGGCATGGGCTGAGTTTCATGGTTAATTCAATGTCAATTAGCTGATTGCTAACTTCCCTCCAGCGAAATTGCATGCAGTGCAGGGGAGAGAAATCAAACGTGCTCTCGCTTTAACAAGCCTGGTGTTTCAATCATTCATCTCTGGCCGCAGGCTCAGAATCAATGTCAACAGACGTTCCCTCACAGTTTTATCAACCATTTCTGCCGCCACTGTTTTGTCAGCTGTCCTTAATCGTCCCAGAACCATCTCTGGAAACCAGAGGTACTTGAAACCCAAACTCAGGAAAGCAGTCTTTTGCTTCCTGTAAGGCAAAGGACCCACAGTTCCTGAACCTCAGTTTCCCCATGATTACCTCCTCCTTCAAGAGATGCTAAGATACTTCAATGTGACAATGTATGTAAAGTAATCATGAAAGAGCTTCCTACTTAGTAAGTGTTCTATTTGGGTAGTTTTCCTCCACCCTCACATATTCTGAGGTGGGTCCGGTAGCTCACCTCTATGCCTCCAGGCCCCGGCAGAGGGCAAGGAAACTTCAGCACCATGGGCAGAGCCTCTGCCAGGAAACTGGAGGTGGGAGGAGGAGAAGGATGAAGAAACGCTGCAGGCTCAGAGCTGCAGAGCCAGTGGGAAAATCGGTTTGAAGGGACCCCAAAGATCACTGAGAATAAGCCCTCCCTTTGCATCAGAAAAAAAACAGGCCCAGAGAGGGCAAGAGACTTGCCTCAAATCACAAAGAAGGTGCCAGGTCTGTCTCCCAGGCACAGCTCCATATCATATGTTGACTCGCAAATGGGAAAGTTAAGTTCCGACTCCCCTCTTCCTGGGACCCTTCGTAGGTGGGGAAGATCAGAGAGAGTTACTCACATACAGGCAGACCCAGGAAGGCTGCCTGGAAGAACAGATGGTAGTCCTAGTCCAGACCCTCCCGCTGGACTGCCTTTGTCAATCTCTCCTCCCCACATTTCTGAGCTGGGGCTTTCATCAATGTTCTGCATACTTAGCGCTGTGCAAAACCCTAGGAGCATACGAGGAGTTCTCACACACCCAGAACCTTCGCTTAGCAAGCAGACGCACCTCTCTCGGAGTACCGAGCATGCCCATACCTTGTGGGTTGTGCCCATGTGTGCCACGAGGACAGATGTGTTATCCTGGGCAAGACTGAGAGCATTCTATTCCTTGCATGACCCACAGGGCCTGCTATGTTCTCTCCTTGCCCTGGGCCTGGTGAGGGAAAAATGCTCTCCAGCCTCCTCTGTCACAGGCTGCCCCTGGGGCTAGGACTTCTGGGGGTGCAGAAGACCTGGGAGTGATGCCCCCTAAGCCTACCTGTGCCCCCTCCCACTTAGGGATCTGTGGGGCATTTGTTTTAAAACACAGACTAAGCCAGGCGTAGTGGTGCACACCTATAATCACAGCACTGTGGAACACTGTGGCAGGAGAGTCACATGTTGAAGGTCAGCCTACCCTTTATAGTAAGTTCAAAACCACCCTAGACTACATAGTGAGAAAAAAACTACGATTCCTGGCCCTTGTTAGGCAGTGAAGCATAATAGAACTGGATTTAAATCCTAGCTCCATCAATGACTAGCTGTGGATATTGAAATGTTATTAACCTCTCAGAGCCCCACCTTCTTCACTGAAGATAATGAAACACCAAACTTCAAAAATTGTTGAGTGCATTAAATGAGATAATTCATGCAAAGTGCTCAGCATGGTGCCCAGCACACAGTGAGTACTTCATTAATAGTAGTGAGCTTTCTTTTGGGGGGAAAAAGATTCAAAGGTATTCCAGGGGTGGCCCGAATCTGAGGGCTGAGTAGAGCTCTCTGTGAAGCCAGAGAGGGCTCCTTCTGGACTCAGGTTCAAAGCTTTGCCAGTAATTTATGACACAGCCTTGGAAAATTGCCTTCCCAATGAACCTCAGTTTCCTCATCTATAAAATAGGAACAGTGTGGGGCTGGGGATATAGCTCAGTGGAATAAGCGCCTGCCTGGCAAGTGCAAGGTCCTGAGTTTGATCCCCAGTTCCACAAAAAAATAAAATAGGAACAGTGTTCCTCCTCCAGCTTGCCTCCCAGACGTATGCAAATCCTGCATGAGCAGGCCATGTAAGCCTCAGGGACTGGCTGGCTTCCCTCTTCAGGATTATTTATGCTCCCCTGGACCTCAGCCCTGCTGGGCCAGAGTTCCTCTATTTCCATGAAGCCATGATGGAGGCCATGGTGGATGAGAACAGCCAGGCAGTGGAAGAGATGGAGAGGAGAAGGGCACCCCAAGGCACTACTGCTTCTCCCAGGAGCCGGGAACAAAAGGCTTGGAATCCATTGCTTATAGATTTGCTGACTTCTCCACACTCTGCCAGTGTCTGGCATTCGCTTGTCAGCTGATCTGAGGAGAGCGATGAGCCGGATTTGGGCTGGGCAGACCTCCCCAGACAAATGGCCTGGGCCCTTTCTCACGCCCACCTCACACACTCACCACCTCCCCTGGTCTCTTGGTCTGTCTCTCTTTGAAGACCTACTCCTCACTTGCTCTTTCTCTTTGTACTGTTTATTCTCCAAGGGATCCACAGGCCTAGATGCAGCCCCTGCCTTCCCAGCCCTGCCCTGTGCCCAGGAGACTGACCCCAGAGACCTGCAGGCCCTGGGTGCCTATGGTCAGGCCCAGGAAGCGGAGGCACTGGCAGAGGTTGGAGGGAGGGAGAAAGGAGGCGAGGGATTCCCTCCCGTGCCCTCTCCAGGGTGACACTTTGGGCAGTGGCCGTGTTTCTCCATGACTATAACTTGCACCAGACATCCCTCCTACACAACCTCAGCCCTCACTGGGCCCCCATAATACCACTTTCTTCCTTGCCTGTCAACCCTGGAGATGATGAGGGTTTCCAACCCTTGCTAGTCCCTAAGGCCTCACCACCTCTGGTCATTGCTTTCTGTACCCCGTCCATGTCTCTATAAGTAGCCCTTTGCTACAGAAGACCACTGGAGGAGGACCAGCCAGGACCCCACCAGACACTACTCAACCCCAGTCATGCTCTTCAGTGTGCTCCATGCCTCCCTTCCGAGTCCTCATGAACTCAGGATGGGAAGCATTACTATGGCTTACAGCCCACCACTTAGTAAGGAACCACCCAAGGGTGCTGAGGGATGAAGGGATAGGGTTTGCTGCTGATACATACCCTACATACAGAGCCAGGAGTCCCTCTCTTCTTCCTCCCAGGCCAGAGAGAGGTAGGACTTTGGAGACCACAAGCAGAAGAGCTGGGTTATAGCAGCCCCTTTGCCACAAACCAGCCAGCACATTTCAGAACCCCACTTCCATCATGTGGCACAAAGTCATGTGTCTCTTCCTGGGTGGCAAGAGCTCTTCAATTTGATGGACACGGCTGTAGTCTATAGGTAAAACCAGGACACATGTACCAGGGCTCCTGTCCTCTCCAAGCTAAGCAGCCAAGCCAGGGAAGGATGCCGTGCTAATGGGACAGTGAGCATCTGGCACCACAGCTGCTCCCTGCCCCATGGGAGAGAAGCAGCCATGCTTTCCACAGGACAGACTGGTGATGGTAGGGTTGAGGCTGGCACTGGGGCAGGGGTGGTTATAAGGTTGGACTGAGGTGTGGTATGAGTCCAAGATTGTAGTGCTGGATCTGTGGGTGAGTCAGGACTGTAACAGATTAAGACTGGCCTGGGTAAGTTGCAGGCACCATGTTCAGAGGTGAGGCTGAGACTAGCACTGGGAGTGGGCTGCAGTTGGGGCTGAGGGCTGGATTCAGAGGTGGGGAGATGGCTTAGGCATTGAGGCTGAGGTTACGTATTGAGCTGGGTCAAAGGATAAGGTTGAGTCAGATTTGGTGATAAGTTTATGGAACTGAAGATTAGATTTGAGGTTGTGATCAGAGTTGGAGTAGGAGATCAGAGTCAGATCAGTTAGGGGTCAAGCCTGAGGTTGGAGTCCAAGTTGGATCTGAAACTACACAAATATTGGGGTGAAAGCTAAGTTAAATACCAAGTGAGGGCCTGAGCATGAGGCTCCATAAACCCTCCCTGCCCACTCATGCCGCTCTTGGGCTCCAGGAATCTAACTGACCTGCAGAGTGGAGGTGCTGGCATATGGACATCCCTCCTTCTCCTCTATGGGATGACTACTTGATTCACTCATTCATTATTTCATCCATCTTTCAATAAAAATTTCTTAATCATGTATGATATGCTAAACACTGTGTTACATCCTGTTAACCAAGCAGAAGTGACCACTACCATAGTGCTTAGTTTTAGAAGGGAAGAAAAAAATAGTCATGATGCTGCATGCACAATTTACAAGTGTGCAAAGAATTATAAATGAAAGCAACAAGGAGCCACATGTTAGAAGACACAGCTGGCAACGAGTCATGGAAGGCCACTGGGTGCGATGAAAGCCTCCCAAGTGGTTCAGTTAGCCCAGAGGGACCAGGTGACAAGGGATCAACTCCAGCTAAGAACCAAGAAGTGCTTCACAGAAGGGATGGACTGTGCTAGGCTCTCTGCAGCTTCCTCTAACCATGACATTAGGAGGCAGTAGATTTGGAATCAGACAAACCTCAGCTCCACGCCAGGCTACGCCAGGTACAAACCAAATGAGGTGTAACCTTGTGTAACCTGTGTAACCTTGGGCAAATGACTTCCCCTCTCTGAGCCTTGGTCCTATTTTGTAAAGTAGCAGTAGGACTTTCCACTTTGTGTGGCTTTTGAAGATTTGAAATGATTTGTATAAAGTCCCCAAGCATGTCAGGAACCCAACTAAGAAGAGTTCCCCTTCCATTTCCAGGGCAAGAGAGTAGAAGTAGCTTGGTGCAAGCAGTCTACACCTCACAGGCAACTACACAGGGTCCCACCATTCAGGGTTGACCTGTCAACTTCCCCACCCAGGCCAATTTCTCCCTGGAGTTCATGCTCCCCAGAGTGTAAGTATGATTTACACAGCCATCAGGACAACTCCAAATTGGACTAAAACCTAATGACTGGAAACGAGACAAGTAATGAAATTCTACAAAGAAAATTTACAGGAGAAGATTTATTTATTAGGTGAGTTTTATTTATGATACTGAGCACTTACGGCTCTGGGGTGGGGTGTAGAATTGGACAAATAAATCCAGTTCACACACTCCTGGCCCAGCCATCTTCTGCCTGGCACTACCTTCACCCAGCAGTCCTGCACTCCTGCCTGGCCAGAGACCTGTCCAGTGTCTCCTGTGCCCACTGGGTTCAGAGCCTGCCCACGGGCTCTTCCCTCCTCTGCTGCCCGAGTCTCTGGGCCCTGGCTCTCTCCTGCATCGCTGTGGCCAGCCTGGGCCAAAAGCTGAGCCCCAGGGACAGGAGGGGAGTGGCCAGAAAGCAAGAGCTCTGGGGGGCCTGTTCGTGGTCAGCACCTAACAGCTGGGCCGTACAGCCAGTGTTCTCTGAGGTGTGGGGGCAGGGAGCAGCTGCAGCCATCCAAGGACAAGCAGGCGCCCTTTCAGCAGCACCTTCTTGTGGTCAGGATAGGGGAGCAGTGGGTAGGAGTCTAGAGGGTCAACCGAGGCAATTCTGTGCTGCACCAGAATCTACAAGGGGCCAGAGACTTGAGGCACTGAGAGCAGAGCCCTCTCCTGCCCCCTCTTCGCATAGCTTTCCCTCCCTAGGGCACAGGGAATAGCTGCCGTGTCTTAAACCCTCTCCAAGCCTGCTCATCATTCCCACAAGCCCCTTCCTTCCTCATCACTTCTCCTGACTTCAGTGACTCTTTGACCTATTTTCTCCTCTGTTTGCCCTATCCCAAGGACACTGAACTCTTTGCTGCTCCTCAAATATGCCCAGAGAGTTCCTGCCCCAGGACCTCTGCATTGCCTAAAAAGTTCCTCACCCGGTAAACACTATAGCTCACTCCCTTATTTGCTTAAACTGTCACCTTCTCAGTGAAGTCAGAAGACCAACCTATCAAAATTTCCTCCTCTCCTGACACTAATTATCCCTTCTCTTGCTTTGCTTTTTGTCTTGAGCACACATCACTACATGCTTTCTATTTTACTTCTTGACCTTATTTATTAAATGTCTTCTCCCACTAGAACAAGCTTTGTCCAAGAAAACAAAGATTTTTATTAGTTTTGTTCGCCTCTACAATTCCTAACCCTAAGAACAGGGTCTGGCATATGGAAGGCAGTTAAAAAAAAGCACTGGACAATTTGGCCAGGTTACTAATGAGCACAGTGGACCCTGTATATGCAAGGTGCCAGGTCCTCTGCCAAAAGTTCCCCTGATGAGGGCCTTTATCAGTTTATTCAGCAAATGCCCCAGTGCTTGCTTCTGTGCCTGGAAACAAGCACTGCACGGGAGCAGCTCCCAGGTTGGAGGTGGCTCCATATGTCCAGTGCACGGCTCCTCAGAGACAACCGGAAGTCTGCAAGGGAGCCCCCGGGCCAGTACCCTCAGGCTGCAGGAAGCACTGGCAAGAGCCCCATGGGGAAGCAGGGCAGCCTGCTGTGGGGCACCATAGGGTGTGGGACCGCATGTGCTCCCAGGCACCATCAGCTGCATGACCTCAGACGTTCCTTGCCCTCTCTGTGCCCCAGGTACCTCCTCAGTCAAATGCAAACTACATACTGCCCACTCACTGGCCGACTGTGAAGATGAGATGAACCTTGTAAAACTCTTTGAATAGACCCAGAACATAACAAATGTACAATAAATATTAGTCATTTTTCTAGTACTGCTTTTATTATCATTATGGAAAATGGGCAAGGGGAAGAGGAAAGGATTCAAGAGCTCAGTGTGAACAGAGACCAAAGGCAGAGAAAGTAGAGGGCTGATCAAGATGAGAGAGCACAGAGCCTCCCATGCTGGTCCCAGGACCATGCCAGTAAACCTCTGACAGCTGGCTCTCAGGTGGGGCACTGGGATCTGTAGCATTTGCTGAGTCTGAGGTATAAATCCTCCCACCACTGCAAATGTTAAACTACCACTGTAAAATCACTGAACTTAGGGAGTGATGTGCACTGGGCACTCCCACGCCCACAGGCTCTCCCCATCCTAGGTCCTGAGGGGAAACACTCCATCTGGACCCTTCCCTGGTTCGCCATGCTGGGCTCCCCAGGAAAAAGATTAGGGACAGGGACTGGGTGGAACAGGGAGGCAGTTACCACACCAAATCCCTGTATGGCTGGACCCCAGTGAATCTTAAAAGCCAAACTCTCACTCTCCCATGTATGCACATTATACACACACACATGCTCACATGTGTGTACACACACACACACACACACACACACACACACACATGCCTGCATCCTCAGCCCTAAGCTCCACAGCCACCTGCATATGGGCAAAGGTTCTGGGAAGGATCAAGGGGGTCTGAGCCCTGTGTGCTAAATAAGGCTCTCCCCAGATCCCACATTCCAGCCTGACCTAAGGAACTCCCTTTAGGGGGCCCTGGTCCCTCCCTGAGGCTCAGATGGAACTTCAGAGACCTGGGGCTGTGCCAGCCCCAGCAGAGCTGCTCTACCAAGGGAGAGGGGCCCGGGAAGCTCCAGGCTTTGCCACCTTGTTCCCTCCCTCTCCCTCCCACCGCCCTCCCCAGCAGGTTATCAGCGTGAAAACAGGAAGGCTGGCAGAGCTATTAATAATACATGAAGCCGAGCTCTGCCCCGATCAGGCGGGCAGAGGCGGGGAGGCCGCTCTAGTCCCTAGGAGAGAGAGAGCCCAGCTGCTGGGTGCCTGCCTGGCTGGGTCTTGGGGCAAGGGAGGGGCCCTCTGCTTCTACCACTTGCTTTATGACATCCAGCACTAAGAACAGACACCTCCATCTTGCTGACTGTCATTTCCGTCCTCAGCCACTGCCTGCGCCCTGAAGAAGCTTCAGCCAGTATAGAAGAGCTGCCAGCCTGGGTTGCAGGAACTCTGGTCCCAGAATTTGGGAAACAACAATCTAAATCTAAATCAGATCTGAATCTCAGTCCAGGCCCACCTACTGTGTAACATTAGACAAATCACTTTACCCCTCTGAACCTCAGATCCTCCAGAAAATCAAAAACTACTGAGGAAATGGTGGAAAGAAACAAAAGAATACATGTAAATCTCTTACGTATAGTAGATACTCAAGAAAATGGTAGCTGGGTATTATTTCTACGACTGTAATTTGGACAAATGTTTTCCTCCCCTAGGCCACAGACTTCCCATTATAGAATCAGAAAGCGTACCTAGGCGATCTCCAAGAGCCCTCCCGGTACTGACAGGATTTTTGAGACTCCAAGGTGAGAAGCCCAGGCCTGTAGATGACACCGGGACTAGACATGTCCCATCCTGTGGCCCTATACCCCAAGAATAGGGAAGGGCTCACCCTGGAAGTTTGAGAGCTAAGCCCTGAGCCCACTTTAGGAAGCACTGCATTACCTAGGCCTCCCTCTCTGTCTTGTGTGCAAAGCAAGGGCTGACACTGCATGAAGTTACTAGGACACTGAGCAACACAGGAGGCTGCCAGTTCAACTAAGGAAACAATACTTGGCCCTCCATTTGTGTCTCACTTAGGCATGGGATATTCAGTCCCAGCAACGTGGAGGATCAATTTTATGATGCTATTATTTGGATCTGGTTTCATCCCCCCCCCAACTCATGCTAAAATTTTATTCCCAGTACAACAATATTGAGAGCTGATTAAACTATTAAGAAGGATTAATGAAGTTCTCACGGGAGGAGGTTAGTTACAAAAGCAAACCCAACACCTCATGTTTTGTCTCTTCCATTCACTCCTACTTGCCTTTCTGCCTTTCCAAGTTAATGTGGTGAAAAGTCCTGGCCTCAGACTTTCAGCTCCTATATTCATGAGATAAATAAACTTCTTTCCTTCCTAAATTATCAGTCTCAGGTATTCTGTTACAGCAACAGAAAACAAACTAGGATATATGACTAACAAATAGAACTATAACAGTTAACACAGGCTACTTTCTTGTTCTAGGTAAATTAATACAGATTAACTCATTTCACCCTTATTACCCAAGGTCTTAGAGCTTCTAACTGGGGGCTGGCAAGTAACCCAGCCAGTCTGGCTCCAGATCCTCACCCACCACACTCCTGCTCCTCTGGTGGAAGCAGAATGCACTCAGTACTCTCTCTCTCTCTCTCTCTCTCTCTCTCTCTCTCGATTTAGGTCCTTGCCTGTGGTCACCCTGCAGCCCCACCTCCAACAGACAGCTGGGAGCCCAGCCCCTATTTGCTGCCTACACCTGCCATCCACGCTAAGTCTGGTCTGGGCAGGGAGAGGGGTCACAGAAAGTGACCCGAACTCTTGGGCCCATAATAGCAGCTTGCTTCAAAGCTCACCCATCCACACTTTGAGCCCCACTGTTTCGCCAAGATAGCAGCTACACCAACCACTTCCAGTTCCCAGCCTGAACCCCAACCTGTTTGTTTACCACAGTGGTACAGAGTCTCTGCAGTAACACAACTTCATTGATCCGAAGGCTGGGGGCCGGCTAGGGGCCAGCAGCCCCAGAGCAACAAGGCAGACTGCCAGGCAGCAAGATCACCCCTAGTGCAGCACAAGGCCTCACCTGATGACCACACTGGCATTCTCCAGCGCTGGGAATGAGGGCCTGGTGTGCAGGGGTGGGAGCATCATACAAGCTTTCCCACGACTCTGGCCCTCCAGACAGCTGCTGCCAACCCACAGGCAAAACAGGCCCCTTCCTCTCGGCTCTAGAGAGTAGGGGACTCCCCTTCTCAAGGCACTTCCCTACAAACCAGGTGGGGAGAAGAAATACACAGAGAGGTCAGCAAAGTATAAACACTGACCATCTCCCCAACACACTAACTCAGTAAGCACATCTGAGCTGGTGGTCGCCTCTAACATCCATCCGCAGGTGGAGGGAAAGAGGGCTACATGGATGGGTAGATGGGTAGGTGAGTGGGCAGGCAGATGGGTGGGTAGATCGATGGACAGGAAGACACATGGAGTCATGATTTCCACATTAGCATAGCCCACCACGCAAGACTTTGTTTTCCCTTCGTCTCACACAAAAACTCCCTTTGCCAGGTTTTTTTTATTTACTAAAGACAGACTGAAGTGTTAGGCTCTTTCCTTGGTCTCTGCATTGTTAGCAAATTTCTGTTCACTCTTCTCTGCCTCCTTTTCCTCCAGGGAAGCGGGGAGGGCCCAGGCTAGGGACAGTCAGGAACTGAGAAACCCACTCTGGCTGAAGCCCTGTGAGCTGTAAACCTTCAGGAAAGACAGACTGAGCTGGGCAGAGGACATACCACCTCTACCGACTCCAACATAGTGAAGCCACAGGGAATGTTTCAGGACATCTCATCAGAAAGAAGGTATGAGAACTTCTTTCTCCCTTCCAAGAGCTTCGGCCCTAAACTGGAACCTGGCTCCTGAAGCAGAGCCAAAGGGCAGGACTTGAGCTATGCAGAAGGGCTGGAGGGCCCTGGTTAGGAACGGAGTTGCAGAGAGGCACAGGAGGACATGACTAGGAGGCTCCCAAGGAGAGGAAGATCTGAGGCACACCCCTCCCTAGCCTCCAACCTCTGCAGGCTTCCCGAGCAAGAAAACCCTGGACCAGAACTACCCCATATGGCCTCTCAGGGGGACCCTGGTCGTTCAGGGTGGCAGACTTCACATGCCTAACATAACTGACAGAGGGAGTCTGCAGGAGTCAAGGAGACTGTCTCCCAGACGTCAACTCATTATGGGATTAAATGAAGTTATGTACAGGAAGCACTTAGAAACAGCCGGGACCAAGTGTCAGCTACCAACACGAGAGTAGTGGCTGCCCCAGAGGAAGCACTAAGTATTTGTTGAATGAGTGAGTGAATCCTGCTGTCATTTAGCTCCTGCCTCAAACACCAGAGGAGGCATCGATATTGCCTCCATAGCTACTGTGGAAGATGACACATACTAAGCTCATTCCCACCCCAGGGACTTTGCACAGGCTGTTCCCTCTGCCAAGAGTGACTCTCCCACACAACTTCACATGGTTCACACCCTCATATGATTCAGATCTCTGCAGCTGGAACTAACAAATGCTTCTGACCATTGCCTGCTGCGAGGCTTCCCTTTCCCAAAGTTGTCTCTCCTTCCCTGACAAGGACCCTTACCAAGTACACACACACACACACACACACACACACACACACACACAATCGCTCACTCACTCACTCAGGCAATCCTGGCTACACAGCCTCAGGATCCCCCTCCTACCCAGGACCTCAAGGTTCCCCTCCTACCCAGAGCTCGGTCTTAAGCTACAACAGCTCTGATCTGGAGGTGGTCCTACACCTAGGATGCCAATGGCCAACAGTGTCTATGCATAACAAGGCACACCCAGCCCAAGCAGGTCATGCTCTGTCCCCTACCTTCTACCCTCCCAGCCAGCTTTACAAAGAGTCATAGTACAATGTAAACCACAGAGTCCAGTGAACCAGGATTTAACAACCTGGCCCCACCATTTACCAAAAAAGAATGCTTGTGTGGAGCACTTGTGTGCCAGCCACTGTGCTAAGTTCTCCACACAGTTGAGCTCATTTCACCTGAACAGCCAAGAGAAGGGGTGTTTTCCTCACACAACCTCTAGCTGAAACACAATTAACTGTCTGTGTGCTTGAGCTCCTAAAGGAGATAGAGTTGGGTGCCCATCTGGGCTGCTCCACTCACTTGCTGTGTGTCCCTGGACAAGTTACTGTGGCTCTCTGGGTCTCTGCTTCCTCCTCTACAATGAGGAGATAAGACAGCCACTATCTCTATGGTCTCCTGCAAGGATTTAAGCAGATAATGTGCATAAGTACCACACTGCGCCAGGCATGCAGTCCTCAGTCAAGGCTGGGGCCTACCCTTCCCTCCTTATCTCACCAGCTCCCCTGCCAAGGCTTGCAGGCTGAGACTGATCTTCCCTGCACTTCCAGGCATAGGGCTGGGCACTGCCAGCACATACAGAGAATTTTTGCTGATTGGCAGATTTTCCCCATTCTTGTCCCAGGCCTTGAACTACAGACAACACACCCTCTCTCAGAGCATGTCAACAGATGATTCCCACCCTGGGCAGCGCCACAGGGAGGGCACTCCAGGGAGAAACCCCTCCTTGCCTCTGGGAGGCTCCCTGGCACACGCTCCACCTTGGTGCCCAGAGGCTGCCCTGGTTCCCTGGGTCAGAGCTCCTCCCTAGAAAGCCTGGCTGTCAGCTTGGTTTCTCGAGGACTGTGGGCACCTACAAGCCCAGCAATCATTCACCCCAGTGCCTCCAGCCCTGACCCTGCTATCTACACCCAGAAAGCCCCACTCACATCAGCTGCTCGAATTCCCACCCCAGAAGCCCAGGGTCCAGTGTAACAAAGAGCTACCCACAGCGGGCACTGTCACCCCTCTTGATACCTCCAACACGCGCCAGCGTTCAGCCATGTCCTCACCAGCCATGACCTCTGCAGGGCCCTAGGCCTGGCAGTAAAACCACAAAGCCACTTTGCCATTCATCAAAGATGCTCATAAATAAATATGTGTAAATCATATGCAAACCAAATAGAAATTTACATCTCTTGCTGCTGAGTCAGCATCTCCAGGCACCAGGGAGGCTGCCAGCAGCTCAGGTTCGGGACAACAGCCCTGGGCACCTGGGCGTCCATGGAACAATCTCAGATTCATCATCTGAGATCCTAGAACTTCCAAGTTGGAAGCATCAACCACCATTTACTGATTACCTACCATATGCCAAGCATTTTCTTACACATGCTAGCGACTACACACATTAAATGAGAACATGTAAAGGGCTCGAAATGGTCCTGGTGTAAAACATCCACTCTGTAGGCATTATTGTTAATATCACCTGATTTAATGAATTCTCACAACAACATCAGTATAACTAACATTAGTAATAATAATAGTAATCATTGCTATCTTTTACTGGGTGTTCCTAATACCAAAAGTTTTCAGCATATGGCAGTTAGGTTGGTGTTACACCCCCATCCCTCCAGGCCCTACCATTTCAGAGCACTTCAGCCTGACTTCCAACTGCCTGCAGCTGTAGCTTTGCCTGAGGGCTTCTTCTGGTCTCCAGGAGGCAGCTCTCCCTTCTCAAGGCACGCCCGAAGCGCTGGAGCACTAACCTCCATCCCTAAAATACATGGGTATATAAAGGACCCAGCACATGTATCGAGCGGGACAACTTTCAAGTGTGTGTCCAATGCTGGTGCCCCATGACCCCAGTGATCATTTGCAACTTGCTCAGTGACGCTCCCTCTACTGGCTTCCTCCCTTCTGCCTCACCTGCCCACACCCTACCAGTGCCTCCTCAGATTACTTTGTCCTATGCTTTCAAACCTTATCTCAGAGTCTGCTTCTCCAGAAACCTGATCTAAGACACCGTGCATACCTCTTGTAATCCTCAGGACAATTTTCAGAAAAAGGAATTTGCCCTTATCAGAGTATCAGGCTCCTGGCCACATTCTGTGAGGGCCTGCAAGATCTGATCTCCTCCTCATCCTCTCCCTTCCAGCACTCCTCAGCAGCCCTGGCTTCCTCCTAATCCTTGGACACATCAGGACTTCTTAACACCCCTGCTGACTTCTCAGCCAGAAATATTTTCGCTGCATGACCAGCCCTTCTCGTCCTGCAAGCCTTCCCTGGAAGGTCACATCATCAAAGGGGCCTTTCTCAGCCACTGAGTCCAGGCCAGCAACTCCACTGTTTTGCCTGCTGAGAATCCCCTATAAGTCTTGCTTGTGGCTGTGTTTACTTGTCTGATTTTCCTCTAGAGCGTATGTCTCTAGGAGCCATCACTGTCTTTTTCATTGTTATACTCCCAATGCCTGGCCCAAACCAGGTGACTGAAAACATTAGTTGAAATAGAAGAATGAAATATGCACTCCGGGCTAAAGTTGGGGAAACTACAATTTAGAGAGTTTGAACAAATGGCTTGTGGTCACAAAGTTGGCAGGAAGCCAAGTGTTCTCAAAATCAGGGCTTCCCAGCTTCAAGGCCATGATCTGAACTACTGTACTACTTGATTTCCATTGCACAGATGGGGAAACGGAGGCTCGGGGACGTTGGCTAAGAGCTGTAGCAGGGACTTGAACACAATCTTCCTATGGGACCTGTGCTCCTTCCATTAAACCTTACATCTACCTTCAACTGTCCCCTAAACCCACTGTCCAATACAAAAAAACCTTCTGTGCATTCCTGAGAGGCCAATCCTGCACTAAAACTCAGCTGTTCTCCCTCTACTCACACATTCCTAGGTCAAGAAGCTCTCTCTATGACAAGTGGGTCCTTCAAATGCCCTGGACCACAGCTCCCTAAAACATCCGTAGCTTGTGTGGTCTGAACTCTGCTCCCTAACCCAAACAGAGCTTATCCATTCCCTGGGCCCCAGACCCTACTCAAAGACAAAAGCTGTGATCTAAGTGTCCACTAGTGGTGGGCTGGCAGACTGCTATCCTATACAGCAATTGACAGGGTAAGGCAGATAGACAAGATGTATTTTTAAAAACAGACAGATATCCAACACACATTATTAATTTTAAAAGACAAGTTTAAAAATCATATATTTTGTGTTTATATCTTCCATCAAAAAAGTTGTATCTCGCAGGGGATGTAGCTCAGCAGCATAAGTGCCTGCCTGGCAAGTACAAGGTCCTGAGTTCGATTCCTTGTACAAAAAAAAAGTTGTATCTCTAGCCAGACATGATGACACACATCTGTGATCCCAGCACTCCAGAGGGTAAGGTAGGAGGATTGCTGGGAGTTCAAGGCCAGGCTGGGCTATTTAGTGAGTTCAAGGCCATCCTGAACTATATTGAGACCTTGTCTCAAAAAAAAGCTGAAAGAAAGTATCTATCTTTATATCTATACATAATACACCCACAGATACAGATACTTATCACAACCTGGTAACTTTGGCTAACTCATTCAAGACTCAGCTTTAATTTCCTCAGCTGTAGAACTGGGATATTAGTTTAACCTAACTCGATGTTTTCATGAAGGGGCAATGTGTAAACCCAGCGCTTGCACATAATAAGCACTCAGTACATCTTAGTTCATCATAATGTATATCTATGAAAGAAAATTCTGGAAAGATATCGCCAACAGTAGTTATGAGGGGTGACTGAGAGAGGAAGGTGTAGGGACACCCTTCTCAGCTGCCTCTTCATGGCTCTGTACCACTCCCTATAGGTCCCTCTCTGGGGGACCAGTATCCTTCTGACCCAGGCCAGGTGCCAGACCCAAGCAGTGAGAGTGGTTTACTCTGGACACCGTGTTCATTTTGATGACAATGTATGCTCTTCCTCTCTTCCAGGCTGAGCAACCTCCAGACCCACTGGAGCCAGGTCTTTATCTGCCCTCCCTTCAGGTAAAGGTCCTAACATCTTATGGGACATTGTCCTCTATCCCCACAGCCCACAGAGAAAGTATTAGATCTGGATTCATGGATGACCCCTGACCTTCACTTCTCTTCCTTGCTCCTGCCCATAGCAAATGTATGGAATCTTACCATCCTATTCATTTTCATCCTGGTTGTGGATAAAGAACGTTGGACAGTTGGGCGTGGTGACACACGCCTGTAATCTCAGCACACTGGAGGCTGAGGCAGGATGATCACCACAAGGTCAAGGCCAGCCTGAGCTACACAGTAAGATCCTGTCTCAAAAACAAACAAAAAACAAAGCATGTTGGTCAGAACACAACCCAAAGAGGCCCTTGTCTTTCCTAGGCCCCTTACCCTGCCCCCTCTGGCTACAGCCAATCAATCAGATAGGAATAAGATATGGCCTCTGAGATTGAAAGCAGTATCTACAGTATCTCTCATTGGCCCCCTTTAAAAAAAAGAAGGAACTAAGGTCACAAGGCACAGCCGTGTGGTTGTTCAATGAGCACTCTTTATGGATGCCTAATATAGACCCAGAACTGCATGGGTGCTAGAGGACAATAACGAAATAAAGCTCATTCCCAACTCTCGCAGGCAACACAGACAGACACACAGAGTTAATCACATGGGCCTCTCAATGCTAACAGAGACAATGGAAGAAGAGCAGAGGCTGTGCCTTGGTCTAAAGAGTGAACCTTCCCAGCATCACTGATCTTTAAGCTTGAATTTGAAGGATGGGAAGCAGGGGAGAGAGAGCATCCTGAGCAGAGGGGACCATGTGTATGAAAGCAAGGCAAAGGGCCTTGGTGCTTGGGGGAACTCAGCTGGGTGCTGCTGACCTCAAAGGGATGCAGAGGTAGGATCACCAAGGGCTTTGGGCTTGATGGTGTGCATAACAGGGAGCAACAGAAGGCTTCTCAGAAGCCAAGGGACATATCTGAGTTGTATCTTAGCAGGAACACTCCAGCTTGGGTCGGCGACCCAGATGAAGGACAGGAGGAACAATCACCCGGCGACCCAGATGAAGGACAGGAGGAACAATCACCCAGACCAGTCCTTTATAGCCCCCGATCACTCCCCTTTTACTTTCCTTTCCTGGAGCCACTGGGATATAGGCTTTGGCCATCTGTTGTGTCCAGAGCAAACAGGCTAATGGGCCTACAATTAAAGGCAAACTGAGGCACTTCACCTAGAAGCCCTTCCCTGGCAGAGACATGAGTCCTGCAGACACTCAGTTCTCAGCCACAAGCCAAAGTTGAGACTTGTGGGTGATGTTATCTGTAATGACAAGTCCATCCTCAGGCTCAGAGAGGTATTGTTCCAGACCCAGCAGACATCCCAAGTCAGACACATGTCCAGAACTCAAGCAGACACTGCCCCCAGGCCAGGAAGCTGTTGTACCAGGCCCAGACAGATGTTGTGCCAGGCTCAAACACATGTCCTGGGCCCAGACAGAAACTGTCCAGGGGCCAGATGCTGGGCTTGGCCAGGTGTCCCAGCCTCAAACAGATGTTGTCTCCAGCCCACACAGATGCTACCCTAAGCCAGACAGATGTCTGCCACCAGAGATATATAAAGATGCTGAGAGGTCCCTGGGAAAATAGAATTCCTAAATCTTCCTTCATCACATCCCCATGCTATCCCCAAGAAAGTTACAGAAGGCCAGCACTGAGCCAAATCAACTCTCCCCGCAACCATCCCAACTCTTAAAAGCCAAAGAGCTGTAGCTTTCTGTTCCTCCCCTGACTTCAGGCAGCTGCTGCAGGGAAGAGGGAGGGACAGATGATGTGGCCGCAAAGGAAGTACATGTACAGGGGCACAGAGCAACTGGGTCATCTGTGGGGCGGTAGGCGGTTGATGCCCAGGTGACCTGAGCTGAGTGCGGGCAGAGGGACATTAAAGAAAGGAGCTGGTTGATGTAAGGACCAGGCCCATTAAATCCCAGCTCAAACTCCACAGTCTGGGGCTAAAGGAAAATAGAAAGTCCTGAGATCTCATCCTGTACACACACACACCCCACCCAGCACTGGGGAATGTTATTACTAGGCAAACTGAAGATGTTACTACTCCAAAGCTGGCTGCATTAAGCTAGGAAGAGGGGGGATCTGAAAGATGGCCTTGAGTTAATACAGAGTAGGGAAAGGGTCCACATCATCAGTTTGGGTCATCCTGTCTAGAAAGATAGGCTTCCCTCCCCCAAAAGCCCTTCTAGTAGCATCAGAGTTCTACAAGGAAAAAGATCCTCCCCTTCCTGGCTACATACCTCCCACCAAGAAGCTAGAGCTGTGTGCACTGGGGCTACTCAAAAGTGAGAGTTCTAGAACAGCTGAGCGATGGGCGTTTCTGGAATCAAGTAGGAAAAGGGCGGGAGAGATGTTAACAGTGAGAGGCTGACCTCCCCATGCCGCCCCTTCAGACAGCTCATGCATATGTAAATAAACTTTGAGCCACCTCCCCCTGGGTGTGGTTTCTTTAAAAAGAAAAAAAAGAAAGAAAGAAAGAAACCAAAACCCAGCCCCAGCCTTTCAGGGTGATTAATCCCTACCAATGATTTACTGATCTGCAGAGAGCGTGTTCTGTATAACTGGACTATCGGCATTAATACCAGCTCAGAGGCTATAAATGAAAGTAAATTTCAAGAGCAATTGACCATTCCTACTTTGAATATTCTAGTGATTCAAAGGGAGGAACCCCCACTCTCACCCATAGGCCAGGGGCTGGGGGCAGAAGGTGCAAAAAACAAATTCATCCCAAAGAGATACCTCACCTTCCATTTTCCCTTCTCTTCAAAGACAGGGAGCCTGAGATCAAGCAAGTGACCCGGCTTCGTTCTCCTGCCAAAGGTGGCAATGTCCCCGTTCCATCAGTGTGCTCCTCAGTCCTAGCCTCTACAGGGTAAAGGAAGGACAAAAGAGGCAGCAGACATCCAGAGGGGCTGAGTTTAGAGGAAAGAAGTAGGGTGTAAGAGCTCTGGACAATGATTACAGCCCATGCAGGGACAGCTTCTGGATGGTGACCAGCACTATTCATCTGCCTACCAGACCACCTGCACCAAGGCAGCAGATGAACAGGATGACCTCTGGTGCTTCTACTCCCAAGATTGTAAATCTGTGGCAGCTCTTTTAATCAAAACCACATTCCAGCCCAGAACAAGCAGAGCAGCAAGCCCCAGTAGGCGTGGTCACTCCTGACACCCTTCAGCAGGGGCTGCCCAGGAAGCAGACAGGTTCTGCTTACTCACCCCAGACAGCCAGAGAAAAACAACAAATCACGTTTTCCCTTCCCAAGCTCCCATCTGGGCAGAGATTCCATCCAGCCTTCTTAAGTACCCCAACACAGACCAGTCTGCCCAGTTTACAGATAACCAAGCTGTGGGTCTTAGGACACCAAGACTGTCCCAAGCTTATCCAATGGGCCTCACTCAATCAGGGCTCAGATGAAACCCAGGAACCTTGTCTCCCAAGCCAGGCCCTCTGAAAAGGCCAGATCTGGAGCAGGAGAAGACTAGCAGAAGGGACAAGAAAAGAGCTGTGAATGCTGCCCCAGCCCAGCCAGCCTCAGACAAAGACTCAAAGACCATCGTGCACGCAGGGGCACATCTTCAGATCTACCGAAGCCCTGCCCGTCGGCCCTATCTCTCCTCTCTTTACCTCTCCCCAGCATGCCTCGCTTGCAAGAGCTCCTCAGGGAGTGTGTGCTCGAGCCTCACTTCCCCCAGCACTGCAAAGGCCCAGGCTCCATGGCTGCAGCTACTCTCTGTACTTTCTGGACTCCCGACCAACTGACGGAAAAGATGCTAGAGGGCAGTGGAGCTCAGAGATCAGGGGTGAAAGCAGCCAGACGCAACTGTGTCCGGGAGACACTGAACAAGATCGCGCCTTCCTCTCCTCACCAAGCTTGTGCCATTGTGCAGACTGCCCACCCCAGGATGGGGGACAGGAATACTGCAGTGCATATGTGGCCCCCAGGGTGCCGAAGGCAGCTGCCTCCTGAATGTGCTTGCATTCTAGAGGCCACGTCTGTGTCTCCCAGGAGGAGGTCTGTGTCTGTAACCCGGGGCTTCGCAGACAGTGTGTACAGGGCTGAAGCTTGTGTAGCTACTGCTCTGTCCTGCAGAGCCTCCCCCACATCCACCCCCATCACTCTCAGGCTCAGAGACCCCCCACAGTGAGGGCCCCATCTGCTGGAGGCTCGGTGACCTGTGTCAAATGAGCAGGCGCTTGGTCACACTCCGGAGCCTGGAGGAAGTTGCTGGCTCTGGGAAAGCTGTGGAGCTCCTGCCTGGGGGCGGGTTGGGCAGGAGTCCCTGCTGGGAAGGAGGGGCCCAGGAGCCTGAGATCAGCAGAGGCCTGGCTGGGAACTGCTTTCCACAGACAAGGAAGAAGAGGCAGAAAAAATAAGGAAAGAAAAGGCTTCCCTGTCTCCTCAGGACTAGCATTACTGCCAACTGCATGGGCCAAACTGGACTGAATACGGCCCCCTTTGCTCTCTGATCCCTTGTGCAGATCTGTTCATTTCTTCAGGGTGTGGGTGCATGAATCCGCGTGTCCAGGACGTGTGGGGATGAGCCTCTTTGTATCTGTGCATCGGGTGGAGAGTGGGTATGGCCAGCTCTGTGCGCCAGTGTATGAATAGGAAGGTGTGCCTATCTGTGTGGATAATGTGCCATTCCAGTCCAGCGTCTCATGGTTGTGACCCCCCAAGCCTACAGGTCTTGTATACCTCAGTGTTAGTGAAGGAAGGCCTAGTTGGGCCTCTTTCAACCTGTATGAGGGTTGTGCTTACCCTTTTTAGACACATGCCTATATTTGTCATTAGGTGTTGCTTTACATAACTGAATATTCAGCCTAATGACACAAGCCCATGTGTTCCTATTGTGAGTCAGTATGTCTGTCCCTGTGTGAGAGCATACTTTTCTATGTGTTTTCTCTGTGTGTGTGTGTGTGTGTGTGTGTGTGTGTGTGTGTGTAAATGCACAGTTGTTGGCAGGCTTCATCACTCTGTGCCTACATGGGTCAGATGGGTGTCCAACCTCCATGTATGCACCTGTGGCTGTGTACGACAAGGTTTCCCCAGGGTCTGTGGGGGTGCTGCTCCTGCAGAGAAGGACCGTTTGACTGCAGGTGTCGGCCCATGGTCATGTCACAGTCCTCAGTGTCCCACAGGGTCTCCAGCAACAAGAGTGAGGAGGATGTTAAGACTTTCTGGGGGAACTTAATTCCCAAGAAAATTATGAATAAAGAACCCATAACATTGTAGAGTGTCTTCTAAAAAACAATTTCCAAAGTAGACAACCTTTTCCTGGCTCTCAGCGCTACTCATCCCAGGGCAATGTCTAACATGTAAAAGACACCTAAATTACATGCTTTATTACACTCTTGGAGCCTGTGAGCAATCCTGAGACACAGGCATTGCTGTGCCCATTTTAAGATGGAAAAATGAAGGCTCCGAGCGGCAAAGTCACCCACAAAAAGTCACAGCCTTCTATGAGGGTAATGGGATTGCTGGGTGACAAGCTGGTAACCCGGTATTTTGCCTTACTTTGCTTTGGTTTTGGTTGTGGTTACTGCAGATACCACTCTATTCAACACAGACCTAGTAATATAGCTCCCAGTGTACCAGCCAGACCCAGCCCATCCTCAAGAGCTGCCAGGCCTCTCTTTGCTCTAATGGCCAAACTGCACCCTCCCCCATGCCACACAGTCGGGAGAATGAGTGGGAATACACATGCCCTGCACCCCAGAGAAGTCTCATTTCCCTCATCTATGCACCGAGGACAATAATCTCAGCATTCTCTCATTGAGCTAAGAGGCCCAGGTAAAAGCACTTTGGAAAGCACCCTGCCCATTGGTAATCATTCTGCAAGCTTCAGTGGCAACTCCAAAGTCTAGATATCACAACACTGGACATTTTCTACTCTGCAGGACACATATTTATATTAGGTCATCAGAACTGGAAGGGCATGAGAGATCAACTGGTCCAAACCTCCACAATCCCACTCTACAGATGAGAAAACTGAGATTTAGTTACAGATATGCATAACTTGCCCATCCACTGGACTCAACAACAATAGGAATGACCACAGTAAAAGCCCTTTCTGAAAGACTTTTACTCCCATTGTTTCATGCCTCTATCTACTTACCGTAATGAGACAGGTGGACTGTTTATAGTACGAATATTCCAAGTTTATAGGAAGAAAAACCAAGGGCCGGAAAGAATGGACCAGAACTATTCATGCCCAGGAAGACAGTGGCCAGTCAAGGCTGGAAGCCTAAGGTTCAGTGTGACATAGGCCTGGTTAGGACTGTCATGAATGGAGACTTCACTGCAGGACTTTCAGCCTTGGTCTGACCTCCTGGGTCTGGGACAGGTCCAAAGAGGCAAACGGACAAAAAGGATCTGGACTGCCTCAAGGTGACCTCTTCTTGGGCCAGAATCCAGGAAGGCCCAGCATCCCTGGCTGGTCTGAGACATAGGGATCCATCACCTCCTGCAGCTAGGATGGGACCCAAAAGAGCCTGCCCAGGCCAAGTGGCCAATGGCCAATGATCCTCCCCTGTCCCACCCTTTCCTTGGCTGTTAGCCAGAAGCTGAACTTGGAACATTCTGGGTCCAAATGAGCACAGTCTACGCCTATGGTAACCAATGTCACTATGAACTCTGTCCCAGCCCCCTTTGGATCATGCTTGCAGCAGCTGCTACCTGGCCCCCCATCACCTTTGTTCCCCCCCCCAGGCTTCACTGCACAGAAGTGACTCACCTTACACCCACCTCAGCCCTGAGATCAGGAACCTGTGGGCTTTGGAATCTATGAATCCACTTAAGGCGAGAGCAAGGGCAGAACAGGAGGAATGGAAGACTTCCTGGGACCCAAATCTCCACGAGAGGTGGAGGCCACGGCTATGGCCATTCAGCATTGGGGCTGGGTGTGGGGTGAGAGGGCACAGCTTACAGCAGAGCTCCACTCCAACTAGCACCCTTCAGGAAGTCCTCAAGAGCTGCAGAATGAGGCGGTGGCCGAATTCCACTACCCACATTTCCAACAAGGACTCCTAGGTCTCAGTTCCCTTCTCAATAACCCCAGACAAGCCCAGGGAAACGCCAGACGGGAGCTGCACGCTAGGCTGGACAGCTCCTGGCCTGCAAGCTTCAAGTGCCAGCAGCCTTTCCCTGAGTTCACCAGATCCTCTGCTATAGGAAGTTTCTCCCAGGCTGAGCCCGGCCATGAACAACGCCAATAACCCGTTGGCCCCTTCGAGCTGGGAGAAGGAGCGAGAAGGTTACTGCAGAGCAGTGTCATCACCCCAGCTAGTGGTGCATTCCACGGAGCCACAGTCTCTGCCTTGAGGTCATCTCATTCTGGAACCCAGAACTCACACGGGTTAAGGAGCCTGAGTCTCCGCATAGAAGCGCTGCCCGCCCGCTGAACCGGCACAAAGCCGCCCGCGCGGTACTCACCTGGTCTCAGTACCCGGGAGAAGGAAGAGATGCCCGCGCGAAGCAGAAAGCCAGAGCTGGTCCTACTCTGCCCGCGCCCAACGCGCTCTCAGGACCAAAGAGGTCTGCGCAGTTGTGACGCGGGTCTAGAAGGAGAAAAGGGAAAACAGAGATGGGCCCCGCAAGCGCGCAGAGGAGCGCTCGGTGCAAGCAGGACGCCGCGGGAGGCGAGGCGGGAGAGGTGAGCAGTAGCGCCGGTACCGTGCATGGAACCAGCGTCGCCTCGCGCTCGCAGCCGCCGAGACCCGCGGGAATCCTAGCCCGGCGGCCGCGGTACTGCGGAGGGAAGAGTAGGGGGCTGAGTCGCTGCTCGGAGCCGTAGCGCCTCCCGGAGCCCGCAGTTCCCGCCGCTCCGGTAGAATGCGGGCGGGAATTCAGCTAGCGTGGAAGGTGGGACCGGCCGGGCTCCGAGTCTCCAGCGCAGGGGGAAAGCTGGGCCCACGTAGCCAGGACGAGTGGGGGTGCGGCCCACCCCCGCGCCACTCCCCACGTGGCGGCCGCGCCCCCGGGGCGTGAATGTGTATGGAGACCCTAGGGGGGCCGTGAATGAAGCCCCAGCGGCCAATCAGCACGGCCGGCGCGCGGGACCCCGAGAGCGAGGCCCAATGGCGAGCTCCGGGCGGCCGGGCCGGGCGGCAGGCGGGCGCGGGGGGCGGGGGCCGAGCCCGGGGGGCGGGAGGCGGCTCCGCGGGCAGCCAATGGGCGGCGGACGGGGTGGGGCTCCGGAGCACCAAGCGGGTCGGGGCTTTAAGCCGGCGGAGCGCGGCGGCGGGGCCCGCAGACGGAGAGGAGCGGCGGCGCGGCGCGGCGCAGGGCGCGGGGCGGCATGGCCACCACCGCGCAGTACCTGCCGCGGGGCCCCGGCGGCGGAGCCGGGGGCACAGGGCCGCTCATGCATCCGGACGCCGCGGCGGCGGCGGCAGCGGCAGCGGCTGCTGAGCGGTTGCACGCGGGGGCCGCGTACCGCGAAGTGCAGAAGCTGATGCACCACGAGTGGCTGGGCGCGGGCGCGGGCCACCCCGTGGGCCTAGCGCACCCCCAGTGGCTCCCCACGGGAGGCGGAGGCGGTGGCGACTGGGCCGGCGGCCCGCACCTGGAACACGGCAAGGCGGGCGGCGGCGGTACCGGCCGAGCCGACGACGGCGGCGGCGGCGGCGGTTTCCACGCTCGCCTGGTGCACCAGGGGGCGGCCCACGCGGGTGCGGCTTGGGCGCAGGGCGGCACGGCGCACCACTTGGGCCCGGCTATGTCACCGTCGCCCGGGGCCGGCGGAGGGCACCAGCCTCAGCCTCTCGGGCTGTACGCGCAGGCGGCCTACCCAGGGGGCGGCGGCGGCGGCCTGGCCGGGATGCTGGCGGCAGGCGGCGGCGGCGCAGGGCCGGGCCTGCACCACTCGCTGCACGAGGACGGCCACGAGGCACAGCTGGAGCCGTCGCCACCGCCGCACCTGGGCGCCCACGGACACGCACACGGACATGCTCATGCGGGCGGCCTGCACGCGGCGGCGGCGCACCTGCACCCGGGCGCGGGCGGCGGCGGCTCGTCGGTGGGCGAGCACTCGGACGAGGATGCGCCCAGCTCGGACGACCTGGAGCAGTTTGCCAAGCAGTTCAAACAGCGGCGTATCAAGCTGGGCTTCACGCAAGCCGACGTGGGACTGGCGCTGGGCACGCTGTACGGTAACGTGTTCTCGCAGACCACCATCTGCCGCTTCGAGGCTCTGCAGCTGAGCTTCAAGAACATGTGCAAGCTCAAGCCGCTGCTCAACAAGTGGCTGGAGGAGACCGACTCGTCCAGCGGCAGCCCCACCAACCTGGACAAGATCGCGGCGCAGGGCCGCAAGCGCAAGAAGCGCACGTCCATCGAGGTGGGGGTCAAAGGCGCGCTCGAGAGCCACTTCCTCAAGTGCCCCAAGCCCTCGGCGCACGAGATCACCGGCCTGGCCGACAGCCTGCAACTGGAGAAGGAGGTGGTGCGCGTCTGGTTCTGCAACCGGCGGCAGAAGGAGAAGCGCATGACCCCGGCGGCCGGCGCGGGCCACCCACCCATGGACGACGTATACGCGCCAGGGGAGCTGGGGCCGGGCGGGGGCGGCGCGTCGCCCCCCTCTGCGCCCCCACCACCCCCGCCGGCCGCGCTCCACCACCACCACCATCACACACTGCCCGGCTCGGTGCAGTGACCCTGCGGGCTGGGCCCCCGCCGCCGCACGGCGAGGCGCGGGCGCAAGGTCCGCCCGCGCGGCCTGGACTCTTTTTGTTCGGTTGCTTTGGATTTTACAAAAAGCCCAGAAACTTTCGAACAAAACCAAACACCCGGACGATCCTCTCCGGCGAGCGGCAAAGACGCCGGCTAGGCTGTGTTGCCCGAGGCCCAGGAGAGAGAAGCGAAGATCCGGAACGCGCCAACTCACCCTGGGCGTCCTGCCCGCCGCCTGCTCCCTCCCCCTATCCCCACGACGACCCCCGCCCCTGCCCCCCGAGCTGTTCGGGGCCGGATCCCGGCAGCGGTCTCCCCACAGCGACAGGTAACGCGGTGCGGGGTTAGGGATTCCCCGGGAGAGAGGACGAAGAGAGGAGTCCCCCATTCCGTCTCCCCCGAGTGCGGACTCCCGAGCCTGCAGGTCAAGGGTGGGGGCTGTCACTTTATCCGCTCCGCGCCTCTTCGTTCCCAAAAGGATGCTTCCCATCCCCCTTCCCTTTCTCCGGGCTTGGTTTTTTACAGTTTTTATTTATTCGTGGAGCCTCTCGGCTCCTGGGGTCCTTCTAACTCCGCCCGCGCCCTTAATTTAAATCGCTGTATACTGTATTTATCGGGGCCCCGGAGGGGAGGCCTCGAGAGCCGCGTCTGTGTATAAAAGCAGGAAATAGCCAAAGCTTTCATCTAGCCTAATTTATTTTCCCTTTATCTTCCCCTGCCCTCCCCCCAACAAAAAAAGCAAAACAAAACAAAAAAAAAAACAAAACAAAACAAAAAAAACTAACAAAAAAACTCGAGTGTTCATTTTTCGTTTCGTTTTATCCGAGCCGACTCCTGGCCTCGCAGGACGGGTCTGCGCTCCCACTCACACCCCAGTGGGAAGGGGCTTCGGCCCAGCAGCAGGCTGACCACTGTGCCGCGGAGCCCTGCCCTGCTGGCCATAACGAACGAAACTTGGAAAAGTTGGAGATATTTTTTAACCAGCTGTAGAAATAAGCCGTTCCCTGAGAACCTTTCTTCTGATTCCCTGCAGCTTTCCTCTGCTCCCGTTCTAGCCCCCCACCCACTTCCCCGGGGATGTGGGAAGCTGAGGGAGGCCGGGAGAGAAATTCCCCAACTTTGGGGTGAGCTGGGAACCATGTAAATATGTGAGATATGTACACACTGGCGGGGGAAAGAAACATTTTGTGCTTGGTTTTTATTTTTGGTTTTCTGGGTTGTCTTCCCTCCCCATCCTAAAGGATTTTGTACACCCGACTAATCCGAAAAAGATATTTTAATATGATTTCCTGATTTCTGACCCATCTCTATTTATTTTCCGAATGTGTTTGGAGCTTCCCCTTTCTCCATTTCTTTCTGTTATAGTTTGAATTTAAATTTTCTTATTTTTTTTTTTTTTATTTTTTGGAACAATGTTTGATGCATTCTCTTTGTATCTTTATTGCAAAAAATAATGTAGACTGGGAAGTTCCCTTTATATTTATGTTATAGTAAATATTTTATTACTCACATAAACATGTACCCCAGGGTTGTGTCCTGTCCTCTTTACTGCTAGGGCTGGGTGGGTTTTCCAGTGAAGGGATGGGATGTCCTGCCTTGCCTCCCACAAAGTTCCAGCCTCCTTAAAAGAAATTTTAAAAGAAGAGGACCATACCAACCAATTCTTCCAACCTCGCATCCAGCCTGCCTGCTACTCAGGCCACAGTTGGGCCCCTGCCTCGGTGCATCCGCCTAGGGAAGGTGAGCCAGCCCCACATTCTTTCTTTCCATAGACTCTCCTCAAACCAGACCAGGGCCTAGGACAGTGAACCACAAACACCATGTGGCTCTTGGGTCAGCCATTCCTCGGATACAGTTTAGCTGTCCTTCTCATCCACTGGGCCTTAGCCGCCAATCTAGAGTCGCTGTATCCCCCTGTCCTGTGTTCCAACCCTGACTTTGGTTTCACTTTGCACCCCACCTAAACCGTTCAGGTCTGGAGTGACTAGAAACCTGTCTAGGCCCACCATCCTGTCCCAGTTGACTCCACCTATAAACAAATTGTGCCTGAGCCCACCTAGACCCACTGGTCATTCTGGTAGCTTTAGACGGAGGTCTGTTCAGTGGTCTTGCAGACAGAGATGGTCTTGGAGGGGACTCTGCCTTTTTCCTTGGCAAAGGTAGTTCTGTTTCTTGGGGTGGGGAGTACTATCTGCCCCAGCTTCTCCTGGGAGAAACAGGGACAGACGAACAAACACCTGTGCCACCAGAGCTTCCCCCATCAGGGTTGGGCACCTAGGAGCCCTCTCCCCGCCACCACAAGACGCGTATTCTGGTGGGATGGAGGACCCCACATGGCTGTGCCGCGTGACCTGGAGAGACAGCATGGACACCAAGACGGTCCCCTCAAGCCTTCCGCAGCGACATCCCCTGGGAAAGTCAGAGTAACTGGGGGCAGATCTGGGTTCAGGTCCAGACCCCAAAACCACTTGTGTCCCAACAAATTTTTTTCTTTTAAAACAAATCTTCCTGTTTCCTCCATAAATGTAGATCTTTTCCCTTCTCAGGAGAACTCATGTGAGGTTTCTCTTGCTTGTCATGGATCCAAAGCTTGAAAGCACAATGGCTTGGCTGGGAAGAAAGTTGCATCCCTAACGAAGGGACATCCGGGGCCCCTGCAGGGCGGCTGCCTAAGTCCAGGCCTGTGAAAAGCCTTGGCTCTGGCCACCAGCATCAGGAATGTCCACAGAGGTGTTCCCAGGCCCTCAGGTCAGCAGTCCCTGGCCTGGCGGAGGCCTTGGGCTGACTGTGCCAGGCTCATAGTACCTGGTGATTTTCTGACTTCTGCCCCTCTGTCTTGGGGCAAATGGCATGTGAGTACAAAGGCTGCCGTGGTTTTCAAAAGCGTGCCTTCTCCCTGCTCCCGTTTTTCCCTCCAGTCCAGCCTAGTGAGTAAACAGCCCTGCAACTGGCACGCATGGTCCAGCCGCTCCCCATACTGGGAGGCCAGTGATCCTCCTCGTTCTTACAGAGAAGGTGAGAACTTGCTGGCCAGCAGGGTGATGGCACAGCTGGGAGCCACTGGGAACCCTTTCCCAGCCTCTCTTACTGGCTCCTGTGGGTAGAAAACTTCAAAGCCATTCCACACTCTCCTTACTCCTTTCTTTTTCTCCATTCCTGGATTTGCCCCAGCTTCAGGTCCTTGAAATGGAAGCAAAGGAAGTCTGGGGCTCTCTGGACCTCCTCACCCGAAAGCCCCCGTGGGGTTTGAGGTTGGAAAGGACTATGGGGAAGACGGGGCCTGTCACTGATCTCTGCCTGCAGCTGACACCAATTGATTGATTAATTTCCTAATTGTCTGGTTAATCCTGTACAAGAGGGTGGGTTTATTATTTAAGCAAGTCAACTCAAAAACAGTGAAACAATGCAGCCTCCAAAGAACTAGCAGCAGCTGAGGGGGAGAACAAAAAGGAGAATAAAAAGTGGGAAAGGGGATGGAGGAAAATCTTCCACTTTTGCACAGATTTTGCTTAATGAGACACTAGCCTAGAATGGCTACCCGAAGTCAAACCTGGGTGGCAAAAGACCCCCAGGGCTTCTTCCCCAAGACATCAATAAGGGAGGATGGTAGGAATCTCAGCACCTCTGATTCCATATGGAAAAAAACAGAGAGAAACAGTTTTCCTGTGAGTCTCAGCCTGGATAGAATAGTTTAAGAAAGGCACAGTGAGCAGTGGGCTCGCCAGCAGTTTCTCCATCCCATGTGTCTGTGTATCCACCTCCTCTCTCCTGAGTATTTCTATCAGAAGAGGCATATGTCCCTAAGTGTCAGCCTCCAAAGAAGCTGGAGTTTTCCCTAGAAAATTTGAAATTTCCTGACCCCATCTTTCCTCCCTTTTGTACTTGAATGGCATTATTCATCATTCCCTAAATGATTGCATGGCTGCCGGTCCTGGTAGTTACAGAGAATGTTCCTCTCCCCATGGAAATCTGTGCGTGTTGGTGTAAGAATTTTTGGGTATGCTGCTATGTGTGCAAATCGGTAGCTGATCCCAGAGGTGGGATGGGATGGAAAAATATACTGCACTGCAAATTCTATGAGCTGGGAAGGACATTTTCAGGGTGGGGTTTGGCTAATACCAGAAGGAAGGCGGGTGACCACTGTGGTCACCTGTGGTCACCAGGTTAACCCAGAGGCACCATTCTCTGAGCCCAAGGACACGGATATTTTCCCATACCTCTTGCCGAGGAAGGTGGTGCCAGCCTCTGTGTTGTGTGGCATGGATTCTAGCACTCGTCACTCGGCCCTCAGACTTGACTGAGTGATCAACACTAGTTGATCTGAACCACAGGTGCTGCCTAGGAGCTGTTTAGAGAACTCGGCCTCCCCAGGAGAAGCTCTCAGCTGTATGGGGGAGGGTCCAACACACACCCCCTCTAGTCCCCCAACCAGAGCCAGGCTGCCCTCCTTTGCTTGGGACTTTCCCCAGCAGGATGGAACTATAGAAAGGAGACTCATCTATGCAGGGGGTGGAGCAAGAGAAGATGGGTATCTGGCCCAGCAGCTCCCTCTAAGCTTAGCCAAGAGGTTCTACCCAGACCTCCAGCTTAGAAACTGAGGTTAGAGGCAGCTAGGAGCCATCAGTTCCATCCCTGTTTGCTATATTTGAAAGCCCTGGAGTTAATGTTTGACCAGCCATTCAGAGTTCTCCCTTGCTGCCTCTGAGGACTCCATGTGGGAGGACTGCCCTCTATTGGTCCCTGAGTTGGGATGTGGCAAGAGTCCGCAGAGCTACCTTGAAGTGAAGCATGCCCCTAAAATCAGCTACAAGCGGCTACTTTGTAGGGTGTGGCAGCTACAGTGCACTTGAAATTTTAGCTTCCAGGGGAAGCAGTCCTGGCTTCACACACACATATACACGTGCTTGCCCATGGCCCTTCCCTCTTCATCTACTACCCATCGATGCAAAACCCACTCTGAGAAACCCATCATCTCCCACTACTTCCTATTCACACCCACCCACCACTCCTCTTCTCAACCAGTTAAAAACCCAACCTGGGCCCTCACCAGCCTGCTCACAGACATGCTGACAGCCCGTAATGCACCCACACCACTGTTTCGGCCACCTAAAACCATCGTTTTGGTCTTTGGCACAGCACAGAGCTTTTAGGAGTACCAGGTACCTGGCACATGAAATATTTGATTGTGCACACACAGAGCCACCCTGTGTAGCATTTGGCTGGATCCTCTCCCCTTAGGATTTCCAAACACTTACCTCACAAACTGCTCTCCAAACACACCCCTGCCCATCATTGTTCCAGCTCCTCCCAGATCTCTTCCTTCTCCTTTCAGATAATTAAAGTTAGGCTGTGTGTTTGTATGTATGTGTGATCTTATTTTTTAAACACACACCCCCACAAGTACATATGCGTGTATATATACAAACACACAGCAATTAGATCTATCCATTCTACCATCGTCCTTTTCATGCAGCAAAACCTCAACTATGCACATGCCCCCACAGTGCCATGCAGTGAACCCCAAGTCACCTATTCATGGGCCCCTGACATATCACATACATATGCATGCCCACATACACACATACACTCATGCACATATGCACACAGGTACACACAGTGGTATTTGCATTGTTACACCCACTCCTAGCTCCCTGGTGTTCCCCCGGAGACATAACCTCCTTCTGCTTCCCGGAAGCATCTGATGGCTCCTCCAGGGCATCTGATGGCTCTCTTCAAATGACCTATGGATCAGGAGAACACTGCTCCAATCCCTGACTCACACCTACCTCCTGCACACACATCAGTGGACACATCCTCCTGCTAAGCCTGACCAGGGTGGGTCTGGGTATTATTAGGCTTCAGAGACAGCACGGAGGCATATGGTCTCGTACACAAGAAATAATGTTCATGTTAAATCAGACCTCATGCATAATGCATGGTGCCTGATCTCACATTATTTTGGGTGTTCGTCAAAATCAGTGTTCTTTCTTGTGAGGGCTCCTGAAAAGAAGGGAAAAAGGCATTTGCTAATTACACCCACAACCTGGACCCAGGGAGCTGAGTGCCCTGGGAGCTTCTCTGCCCCACTTCTCCCACCGGTGGGTCCCATCCCTCCATTCTACTGTCTTCCAGCATGGAAGGAGGGGTTGCCTCAGGTTTGTAGCAGGCGGAAGGCCCCGTGTTATTTTTATTTCTTTTCTCTCAGCTCTCTGTCCCCGGAGGGTTCTGGGGAATAGCAGTGGCTCTGTTGCTCTCATACCCGATTCATTTGCCGTTTTATGAACTCCCCGTTGATTCATCGCTTCCCTAAGTCAATGATTCACTCCTGATGGCTTTTCAGAAATCCTTCTTCAAAGGCTCTAGATTATTCAGCTTTGAAAAGGAGCAAGAGCTGGAGCAGACCTGAGCCCTGAGCTGCTACTGCTCCAGTGGACTGGAAGTAGAATATTGTCACCATCCTTGGGGACTCCCTGGAGCAGGGGAGAAGGGAATATGTCCTCCAAGCACTAGCTATGGCCATGACTCAAGCAGCTCATGAACACAGCCAGCCTGTGGCAGGGCCCGCTTTAGCCTCTGTGGGTCACCTGCCTTCCCCCACTGTCCTCAAAGACCCTCCAGGAGCTCTCCATGCCTCAGGGGAGACAGAGCGGAGTGGTCAACCACAGGGGCTGTGGGACCTGGCAAACCTGGGTCCCAATCCTAGCTCCACCTCTTGGCAGTTCTGTGACTTTAGGGCAGCAACTTATATTTCTGTGCCTCAGTTTCATGGTATAGTGACAATGGTCGATCCCTTACCGTAGTTATTTTGTGGGATAATGTACACACAGTGTTTAGCATAAATGAATACAAAATGAAGGTTGTTTTATTGTGAGACAGGGGCGGGGGGGCTGCAGAAACAAATGAACAAGGAATAACATGATAACATAAACCACATTGACCATGGACGCCACTGTGTCCTAGGCACTCTGACACAGTACTTACCCGGCACTCTGTGCTTCATTTTCACTATCGCGCATGGTATATCCCCTTTACAGGAAAGGAAACTGGTGCCTAGAGAGTTTTAGTGACCTGGCCTAGGCATCGACATAAATGCATCTGATTTTACTCCTGGGTCTGTGTTCTCTTTATACCCCTTACAAGGTAAACAGCAGTATACTGAAAACCAGTACTTGAATATTTGCCAAACGTGGAAGAAGTTTTAGAACTCAGGACTGGGCCAGGAAGATAAATTGGAAATCAATGATGCTGGAGCTAAGTGGCTTGGGTCTGCCCCTCTCTCCACCACTCACAATCAGGTGGATCTCATGTGGCTCAAGCAAGTGGGGTAACTTGCTAAGACCATCGGGACAGTCAAGAAGCCCTCCTGATCGGTCCACCCCAAGCCCCATGTACTGAGCAGCCACATACAGTATCTAGGGATATGGCCCTAGTATTTGCCCAGGTGATCATCTTAGCTGCACTGCCTAATACTCACCAAGCCTTTTGGCAAGCTACATAAGCTCTTCCTGCCTCAGTTTCCTCCTCCATGAGTGATGATAATAACACCTGTTTCATAGCATTGCTGTGAGTACTAGATGAGAGATGATATATATAAACACTTAGAAGAGAGCCTGGCACATTGTGAGTGCACATTAAATGTTAGCTATAAAAATAATTTTGTATGTACGAAATATATTATTGCTGAACTAAAGCAGTTGCAGAACAATAATTCCTAGCACTCCCCTCCTCCACCAACCTAGAGTTCTTTCTCTCCATTCTCAAAACCATCCTGGAAGGAAAAGTTCAAGATCTCCACCTCCAGTCCACAGATGAAGAAACTGAGGCCCCAGGATGTTAAGGGCCTTGCCCAAAACAACCTGGAAAGTTAGTTTTAGGTGTAGCTTCTCAACCTGTTCCCCATGTCTGCCTGTTTGTGGCAATCTCATGTCCTTAACAGTGTACACTGGGTATCACCCTACACAAAGGCTCTGCACTAGGCTGTGTGGAGACTGCACAGAGGGGCAGGGAAGGCTTTATAAAGGGTGGTGCCAGTCAGCTAGAGCGTGATCAAGGCAAGTCACGCAACCCCAGAGCCCTCAGATCCCGCTCATTCCCCATTCATAACTCACATGTCTTTCCTGCCCTGCTCAGTACCCTTCCTCCAGTGGCCCCAAACCCACATCCTTCACCCTATCACAGAAGATCCCACTCAGGATCAAAGCCCCTAGACCAGTGGTGGTGAACCTATGACACACGTGCCACAGCAGGCTGTTTGTTATCAGTGAAAGCTTTAAAATGTTCACCATCTTTGCAGTAGACTCTGTAGAGCTACCTACCATGTGACTGAATCTGACTGTAGATTCCTGCAAGTCTCCACTCCTGGTGGGACCCTGCTCAGAGACTGACCGCCAAACAGTGCCATAGAGTCACCCACCCTCAGATACCTGGTCCAGGCCTTGCTCCATGATTCATCTCAAATTGGGTCATTTGTCACCCCCTTACCTCAAAATATGACATAGGCATTTCCTATTTATCCATCCATCCTATGCTCCACTCAGTCACGTATTTATCACCTCACCTACCCACCGATGCAACCATCCACCCACCCACCACCCACCCATCTACTTGTCCATTTATCCATCTACCCTTTAACCACCTATTTAACTACCCACCCATCCATCTACCATCCACTCATCTACAATTTAATAAGCAGGGCCTATGTTGTGCACATAGATCGATAAGGCCAGTCCCCCGTCCTCAGAATAGTCTGATTCCCTCCCTGCCTCTTGCTTATGTAGGGCAGGTATGTGAGGGCCCACAGGAGAAACCTTTTGGAAGGAAACAATGGGGTCTATTGTCTCTGTGAACCTTGTGTGTCAGAGTGCTGGAAACCTCCACACCCTACTCGTTTCTTCAGGGCCCTGTGGGAGGTGTGTTCCATATCACTTTTCATGGTAATAAGTTTCCCCTAAATTCTCATCTTTTACTCCGAGGATGCCAACTGCTTTCCTAATCTGATGGACTTCAAAGGAAGCAGGGGAGAGGAAGAAGCTTACAAATATAAGTGCTGAAGATCACCACTGGGACTCCCATTTTCTATCAGAAATGGCAGCCACATCTCAGCGCTAAGGAGATAGATGGTAATGTTCTGGTCCCAGGCCTATCACTACCTGAATATGTGACTTGGAGCAAATCCCTGCCATTCCCTTGACCATGTCTCTTCCCAATTTTGAGGTTCTTACTTGCTTTCCAGCCTGGGTGGGCCTGCTCCTCTGACAATGGGGCCTCTCTGACCAGCCCACACATGAGGAAGGATAGGAGATGACGTGGTTGGCGTCCAGGGCCCTGAGTCCTCTAGCTATTCAGTCACCCCTCCCCTGACACAAACAACCCTCCATCGCCTCCTCCTCTCACCTCCCAGAATCTGGGCACAGCTAGGGCCTGCTGTGCCCTCGCCACCCCATGAATCACTCCTCTATGGTCCCCGGGGGAGTGGTCCAGGGAGCATCCTACGCCCCATGAGGGGTGAGGGCCAGAATTGCAGCCCTCAAGCAGGCAGTGTCCACAGAAACAATGGGAGCCTGTGGCTAATGGCCGGAATGCAGCCATTGTCCAGCCCTGGCCCCCAACCCCAAGGCCTCAGGTCCCCAGGCCAGGCAGGCTGGCGTGGGTCGGTGCGTCAGGCACTCGTGTGCCAGGGCCAGGAACACATGATCTGCAGCCTCCTCTCCCTGGGTAGGCAGGCGGGTAGGCTGATGGGCCAGATCCCACCTCCATACCCAGCATCAAAAATGATCCCATGCACAGGATGACATCAAGATGGGACCCAAGGAAACTAAGTACACCCATCCCTGGGGTGCTTGGAGCAGTCTCTTTCAGAGAAGGGGCCTAGCAGCTCTGAGACCCAAGCTATACATCACAGTGGGGAGGGGACCACATTAGAATAATGCAGGATTAGAGTAGGGTTGCTATAGCGACGTATTAGGGCAATACATCTAGGGAGCCCCGGCCCCTTGTTGATGTATGGCTCTGCTCAGCTGTGAGGAGTAGGGGGAGGGGACCTGCCCCGCCCTTCCAAGGGAGAGCAGCCACCAAACACTCCCTTCACTGGGGGAGAACATCTGCCCTGAACTCCAAAAATAGGCATCTCAGAATCCTGTCAAGACTGAAAGAGATGCCCTGCCAACCTCCACCATCCCATCTCAGTCCATCTGCAGCTCAACTTCAACTTCAAATCCTCAGCTATATCCTAGGCTGCAGGCCTCAAACCCCATTCCTAACCCTACAGTGTTACTTTAAACACCCGTCCCAGCCCCTCCAGGTCTGTCCTTTAGGCTTCCTTGCCAGGGACCATTCCATACTCCCTCAGCATCTGAGGGAGTTCACAGGACTATGCTTGGGGGAAGGGAACCAAAGAAGGGAACAGAGGGAAAGGAGGTGGGATTGCCTGGAAAAATTCCCCAGCCAAGCCACTTGAAGCTGTTCATTTGAAAACAGTCTAGACACTAAGTATGAAGACACTTTTCTCACTCAGAGGCCTCCCTGTGCCAGCACCTGGACATCCCAGCAGCCCCATCTCATCCAAAGTCTGGGAATTTAGCCTCTCTCCACACCTTCCCAGGGCCACTAAGAAGGTATAAAAATGGTCCTAGTGAAAACATTGGATGGGGCTCCCATCAAAAGGACTCATCAAAAACCTTCACATAGTATCTGTAATGGTATGTGACAAGGTCAAGTTGTAAACTTGCTCTCAAACTGCTGTCTTGCGATCTCCAGAGCTCTGGACTTCAGCACCCTTCAGGGGAAGATTCTCTTGTGATAACCTTCTTTGCTACTCCTACCTTAGCTTCTCAATGAGGGAAGAGGACAAAGAACAATTAGTAGCTCCTTTAAGAATGCTATGTATAGGGCTAGAGATGTAGCTCAGTGGTACACTACTTGCCTCACATATGAAAGGAAAATACAACAAAATACAGGAAATACAGGAAAAATTTAAAAAAAGAATCATAGGTATACCCATGAATCTATTTCCCTCTCTTGACCTTCCCTGTGTACCCTTGTCTGCATGCATTTTTTGTTTATGTGTGTGCATATGTGTATGCATATATGCCCTGCTTCCTTATTGAATGATAACTTTTAATTAATTCCATGATTACATAACCCCAATAAAAGTCTTTCTTTTTTTTTTTTTTGAAAGTAGCACTGCAAACCGGGTATGGTGATGCATGCCTGTAATCACAGCACTGGGGAGGCTCAGGCAAGAGGATCACCATGAGTTTGAGGCCAGCCTAGACTACATGGTAGGTTCAAGGCCAGCCTGAACTATATGGTGAGACCCTGTCTCAGAAAACAGAAAACAAAAAGCAAAAAGAAAGAAAGTGAATTGAAGCTCTGTCACCTTAAGTTTCCATTAGTTTTGTTTTGTTTATTTGTTTTTGAGACGGGGTCTCGCTATGCAGTTCAAGCTGGCCTTGAACCCCCTATGGAGCCCAGGCTGGCCTCCAACTCACAATGATCCTCCTGCCTCAGCCTTTCAAATGCTAGGATTACAGGTGTGTGCCACCACCCCTGGTACAGCTCTGTCACTTTGAAAATCACAGCTGTGGTTCCAGTTTGAACTGGAAGATGCTAACCACCAAGTCATCCCCTCTCATCAAAGGAAGACACAGGCCAAAGGACAAGGCAGGATAAGGGACATTACCCTCCACATGAGCATATACATGTGGAGACACACACACATATGCTTTGGCCTCATCCCTGGTATTGCCCCCACAATGGAAGAAACTAGGTCTTTATTCCTGATTGGGAAGAACGCATAAAGGAGAATTCTCTCCCAGTCTTTTATCCTGTGTGTGTCTCACTTCTCATCTTCAGAGACATATACAATCATACATAAATGTGCACACAATATGCACACTCTGACACATGGCAGAGCAGAGAAAGGGAAAAGAAGACTAAAAGAAGAAGGTAGGTGGAAGACAAGACTGTGTGTGCCCAGAGGGCAGTTCCTGGGTGGGGGTGGCAGGGTGCCCAGGGCACTGAGTGGGCAGGAGACTTCATGGCTTCCTCTTTTCCCTAGCCAGCAACCAAAGGTCAGCTCAGGCGGCTCAGCCACGTGCAGTCCGCCCACAGCCCTGGCCAGGTCATGTGAGACGAGGACCAAAGCCTCGTCAGCACCCCATTGTCTCCCGGAGCCAGCCTGCGCTGCGCCCTCTAGCCCAGGCCCCTTTGTCCACCCGTCCCCAGGGGACCTCTGGGGTCCCTTCAGCCCTCACCTGCAGGAAACCCTGAGTGATGCTCGAGTGGATCGCTTCTCTTTTCAGGGTCTTACATCCCTTTCTGAGAAATGGGAGAAACGTCTTTCCCTTGGCACTAAAAATGCCAGGGCTGGGGAGGGAGGAGCAGGGGAGGAGGGCCCTCTTTCCCATGTTCCTGAGGGGCACACATGCTACCATGCCACCCCCTCCCTGCCCAGTCCCAGATATTGTCGGGGGCAGCAGAGAAAGCTGAAGCGTAGCCCTGAAGGTCATCTTGCGCGTCAGCACTGGGAGGGGCCCTGGAGTCCCTTGTGCCCTGGCTCTCAGCCTGGACCACAACACAGGCTCCATTGACTCCTGTGCACCCTCTTTCCCAGGATGCTCACAAAGTTGTGGGCTTATGGTTCCTACCCACAGGCCCCTGAGCCCCACAGGACCCACCCAGGGAAGGAGGCCAGGGCTGGCTGACTGGACGCACTCCCAAGGTCAGGAGGGATGGATACTGCACCTACACAAGACTCTCCTGGCTCTAGGCTAAAGGCTTCCACGCTAACCTCTAGGACCTGTCCTACTCAGCCTGGAATCGAGTCAAACGGACCCAGCTAGGACACATCTTCTGCCACTGTCACCTTGGCCTACCCTTAGTCCTATTTATACCTTGCAAAGTGAGGATGTCCAGCACTGCCACTGAGAGCTGGGGCAAGGGCACCCTGGCTCACCCCGTCTCCCACCAAGGAGTCAGGCGGGGAACGATGGCAGTGCCTGGAGGAGGGAGATGGGAGGAAGGCGGAGGCGCTGCAGCCCCTCTGGGGGCTCTAGGAAGGGGAGGGCTGCCCCAGCAAGAAGACAGAGAGAAGATTAAACCCACAGAGAAGATTGATGAGGGGGCTGAACAGCTGCACCTCTGCAAGGTGGGCTGGGGACAGATCCCGTCTTGTCCTGGCGGTGCTCAGAGCCTTAGGGGCTGGGCCAGCCTGGCTGAGCTCATGACCTACGCAAGCTCCAAAGCAGGAGTGGGGGGTAGGAGGCTGCTCCCCACCAGGCCTCTGATGGTGGCTTCCAGATCCCAGCGCCTGTTCCCACCACCCCAGAGACGCCCACCGCCCTGACACCTGGGCAGCACGCCCCTCCTCACTGGTGCCCCCTCACCCACAGCGTCTCTACCTCAGCTCTCACTCTCGTTATTATTAGATGTGATTTACAGCGGAAGCGCTGAGTCAGACAAACCAAGATTCCCCAGTCAGAGGCAATGGGAGAGCAGAGGAGAGTCCAGGGAGCCGGTCCTCTCTGGGCAGGGTCCTCAGGAGGAAGCCAAGTGGTCAGGGTATGAGAACCCAGCTGCCAGGACGAGTGAGAAGTTCATCTGTGCTATTTCACCTGTCCCCCGAGGCCCAAGATCTTCACTTGCAACTTTAGGACATTCAGTTTTTCTGATCTCACCCATCCTGTCAGCCTCAGTCTGGTCAGCCTCTGAGTCTTCTTTGGTAAGTTTGAGAGAACAGCCAAGGAATCCTGAAGGCTGGAAACGAGGCGGTTCTGCTGGGCCATTTCCTCAGACCAGGAAGGCTCGTGGTTCCACAGGCAGCCCCTGGCTCCCAGACATGAAGAGTGGCAGGAAAAGTGTGCTGCTGGGTTCTGGCCCCTCACTCTGCAAACAGACACAGGCACTGTGATCCGGGGCAGGTCCAGAGGCCCAAAACAGCGTGGAAAGCACACACATCCACTTCCACCTTGTGCAGAAGAGCGGGGTAGGCAGGTCCGTCTCTGCTCCCTGGGTCTCTGACTCCCTGGCAGGGAGGAACTGGGCACTGTTGCCAAAAATAAACGTTCCCTCTCCCGCTCCCTGGCTCCCGGCTCCCGCTCATTAGGATGCGTGGCGTTTGGCTGCGGTCCCACACCTTGCAGCTCATTATAAATATGCAGTCGCTGCTGGCGCTACCCCAATCATCTCTGCAATCAGAGCTTTTAATTAGGTTAATTAAATTGTATCAAATCTCGCAGGGACGCAGTTCACTGATGCTGATGAGGCAGCCAAAACAGACCCCAGCTCCTCCGCTAATGAAGGCCGCTGCCTGCCTGAGCAGTGAGGGAGCAGGAGCGCATAATAAACGGGCACATCCTCTGGGAGGAGCTGCTGCCCAGACCCTGTGCTCTGGGGACCTGGGAGGGGGTCTGCATCTAGCAGGCCAGGCTCCAGCTGCAGCAGAGTCTCCCACCCCAGGGTCCGTCCCCTTCACTGGAAAACTAAGCAGTGCAGCACCAAGAGCCTAAGCAGGTGGACAGTGTCCAGTCCAGAGCACCTGCCACCCCTACACAGCAACCTTGAGTGCACCCCCAAGATCCACTGATTCCATCTGGGGTCTCCTGTTTACTTCTCCCCTAGAATGGCCCAACAAGTCTGGGATTTCCTCTCTTTCTCTCTCTTTCTCTCTCTCTCTCTCTCTCTCTCTCTCTCTCACACACACACACACACACACACACACACACACACACACACACACGGTTAGCCCTGTCACCACTTCTCCAGTTGTCTTATTAGCCAGAGAGGCCAAGCTGAGACTGGAAAGCCCAGCCAGCCACTGCTGGCCTAGTCTCCATCTGCCATGGAGGCCATCTGCCCCTGGCAGGGGGTGGTTTAGAATGCAACCAGCCAGGAACAGGAGGAGGTGCCACCTCCCTGCCTCCATATGCCAGATGGACCCTGTATTTCTCCACCTAAAGAGCCCCCTTGCGGAAGGACATTTGCCCCAGTCCTCCTGGGATCAAATTATTTAGGGAAGGGAGATGGTCCCTCCCTTCCCTGGCCCCTCCCCATCCTGAGCTGACTGTCCACACGCTGGCAATCCACCACTGGGCAATGAAGACCACAGGCTCTACAGCTGGAGGGCCGGCAAAGGTCCTCCCCTCCCTTGAAGCAGGAAAGCAGATGCTGCCACCTCGGAAGGGGCTGTCCCTGACTGCTCAGCCTGGCTTCAGCCTCCGCCTCTTAACCCCTCGGTCTCTGGTCTCAGTGTCTCTGAGCAGATAAGGAGAGAAGATGGGGAAATTTCCAGTGCTCTCAGGACAAGTTGTTTCTGCTGTAGAAGCTGGTTTTTTGGTTTAGAAAGGGTTTTTTTTTTCCACCCAGTAATGTGAAAACATGAAACCCGAAACCAACCCCCCACATTCGTCACCTCAGAGAAGCCTTTGGGGTAACTGGGAGAAAGCTGTAAATGAGTCAGGCTGATTCAGGGCAAAGGGGGGCTGCCCAGCTGCCTCAGGGCACTATGGTTTCATTAACACTTATGATCTGAGTGTGGCCATCAGGTGACAGAGGAAAGGGCTTCCTTCCCACCTTTGTCCTAGCCCCAAACACTACAATCCCCTGCTAGAAAGTAGCTGGGGCCTTGGCTGGGGACCAGCCTGTACTAGCACCCCAGAGGGGCAGAGGGCTCCAAGCTATACAACTGCCCAGTACCAAGCTACCCGCTCACGTAAGAGGAAGTGGTGACTGCCATCAACGGGGCCATCAACTGAAGCAGACAAAACGGACGGGGAGCTGAGACACGGGACAGAACTTCCCAAATGTCATAATGGAGCCAGGAAGCATGAGCAGGTAGATTCCTCATACGGAGCCTGAAGAAACCCGAGAGATGTTTTTCCTCTGACCAGGGCAGTTCAGGGAAAAGCAAGTAGAAGCATGAACCGGGCAGCCTCTTCTGGCCTCCTAAGTCTCAGTGCTGGACTCAGTATACTTCTTGTTCCTTGTGCTGAGGATGTAACCCTGGCCCCACCCACGCTAGGCAAGAGCTCTACCAAGCGCGCGTCCCAGCCGCGGGCCTAGGGACAGAAGCTGCGCCTTGTCTTGTTTCGCAGCTATTCCTTCAACACTCCCTGCATTGGTAGGGCCGGTGGGGGACCTGCCAGCAGGGAGGCCCCATGCCCTGGCTGGCTGGAGACAGTGCACCCCCGACCCTAGGAGGCAGCGGGTACAAGCCCAAGAAACCTGCCAGCTCAGCCCTGAGATGGGATTTCAGGTCCACCCCCAATTCTCCCACTCACTCAAGGCTTCGGGCCAGGACTCCCACCCAAGGTTCGACCCACCCTTCCCTAACGCCCTTTGCAGGAGGCTCCGGAAACTGGCTGGCCAAGGGCTTGAGGAGGAAGACAGCCCAGCACTACACAGCTACTTGCCTCACTGTTTCAAGTCCCAACAGGTCCTGGCCTCACCAGCCTCCACAGGCAAGCAGAGCGAGCTGCCTGTTGGCTGCCTTCCCTGCTGGAAGATATGCAGCTCTAATTGTTCGGTGCTCCACAGCCAGCAGTACGAGGGGACAGCAAGCCACAGAGCAACCCTCAAAAATGCACAAAGGGAGACCTCTCCCATTTCCTGGTGAAACCCGTGGGAGTCTGAAGCTCTGCGACGGAGCCCTAGGAAGGATCTCAGTGCTCCCTACACGATTCTTACTAGAAATGGGAAGGGAAGACTCTCTTCCCCATTCATCTTGGGGCCACATGAATCTTAAACTCAGGGGGAGAAGAATCTCCTTTATTAATGAGGGCTCTTCCCCATGGAATCAAACTCATAAATAAATCCACACTAAGTACCTCCAGGGAACATGCAGCTTTGACAGAAGCAAAGTGTGTTAAGTGGGTGGACACCAGCTTGCTGAAACCCAAACCCAGCAAAGGGGCAGCAGCTCCACCTGCTGGGCCCTTTGCCACCCTGTCGCCAAAGAATCAGTTCCTTCTACATACAGGAATCAAATTCTTCCTAAAGTAAGGGCTTGACACTCTCCTGCTTTATCAAAAGGACCCTAAAATGAGGCTACCAACTAAGACTGAGCTAGAGTGATTGTCTCTTGGACAGACCTGGAGGTTCCAGTGCCCACATAGCTGCTGCTTTGGAGATGTTTTATACAGCAGACCTGAACCAAACAAGTCCTGACACAGAGAAGTGTCCCACTCTGCAGACTACCCAGTCAACACAGCCAGAGTAGTGTAACAGCCCAAATCATCCTCTGAACCTAGAGATGTGGGTTCTGAGGAAACAGTATCTTTCCCTTTCCCAGTGAGTCACGAATCTGGGGTTCCACTGAGTACCAAGGAGTCAAATCCCTGGCCTAGGCTCAGGACCCATGAGGGTGGTAGCTTGTTGAGCATTAGTCACAAGGGGTGTCCACTCTCTTCCATTAAAGTCTTTAGGCCCCCGAGACAGCCATGTCACAGAAATTCAGGTTACTTAGCCTCATCCTCTTACCTGACCAAGATGATGGGCTTTCCTGCTTCTCTTGGCCTGTGGACATGCCTTTAAACATGTTTGTGTCTGTGTACAAGAGGATATGTGAGTGTGCTCATACCTGTTTATGAGACCTGAGTTTTATGTGCCCTGAGCATCTGTGAACGCGAGCCTATCGTGTGGGTGTACTTTATGAGAAGGCCTTCACGTACACTCCCTAGCCTCCCCCCACTTCCTACCAAGCAGGGCCAAGAGTCAGAGCAGCAGGACCTAGCAAGCTTGTTGAACTTAGACTGCTGGTTAGTCTGCTCACTCCTCAGTGTGTAAGATTTCTTTCATGCACTACCTGAAAATTCTCCCCACCTCACTTCTCACTCTAGGAAGTGCCTCCCAAGCTCTGACATCCCTGTGGCAGTCCCTGGCTCGGGACTCAAGTTTCCTAGGACTATCAGCATTAGCTGTGATCAGCACCTCCCTCAAAGGAAGTTCAGGCTGGGAGCACTACCTTCTGTCCCTCTGGCCCTTCTCATTTTCCAGGACTCCCAGACCTTAAACCACTGGGTACACTATGAGGAAAAAGATTGTCTTTCTCTTTAGGCTATATATAGGAACCTAACAGTCATGGGCATTTATTAAGTATTAACAGTATTTTTTTTTTATATTTAAAAGGATTTTAAAAATCCTTTACATCCAAGCAGAGCTGTTCCTACTGAGGGGATGAGGTTGACCAAGCCTCCTAGAGCCTTGTTCCCGTTTTCTTCACCAACATTTCTCTAAGCATGCGCAGTCCTGTACCAACTGGCCTTGGCCTATATCCCTATATGGGCAAGGAAGGGAAGGGTGAGACTCTGGTAAGAAAAGGCAGTTGACCCACAGGGCCTCGGTCTGTATTCTCAGGGTGAAGCCACTTATGGCCTTGGAATCATGAGTGGCCAGCAGGCAGAAACAGAGCTAGTTCTAGTATATTCTGACTTGAGCTTCATCCACAAAGAATTGGCGCCCCTGAAAGTTCTTAGATGGAAGATGTAAGAATAAACTATATCCTTGGATGATTTATGAAGCCACCTGAATAACCAATAAAAGAATAAATGAGGAGCTGGGCATGATAATCCCACTACCCAGGAGGCTGAAGCAGCAGGATCATGAGTTTTTGTGATTTCAAGGCCAACCTGGGTTACATAGTGAGTTCAAGGCCAGCCCAAACTGCATAGCAAGACCCTGTTGAAAGAAAGAAAGAAAGAAAGAAAGAAAGAAAGAAAGAAAGAGAGAGAGAGAAAGCAAGAAGAGAGGGAGAGAAGGAAAGTCAGTTCATCCACTGAACAAAACACTAGGTAAGCATAAAAATGAATTTTTTAATTTTTACTGTATTTTTTTAAAAAATTCAGTGATGTAACAGAATTGATTTAATTAAAAATTGGGATGTAAAATTTTTTTATTAAAATTATAGCTACAAAACACAAAAATAAGTAAAAATTAATGTATAACTTCATAAAATGAAGAAAATAAACCAGAATGCTCACAGCAATTGTTCATAGCAGTTTTTGCTCCCAGTATCTAATAATTATTTGTTGTTCTTGCATAAGTATTAAAATTAGGAATGAATTAATCTATTTTTCTACTTTGTTATAATGACATCATATGATACTTCTATAGTGAAAAAAACCTATGTACTGTATAAAAAAATAAGACTGATTTCACAAACCAAAAACAATGACATGGTGGAAGGGGCTTTAATACTGCTCACAGAAAGACATCAAATATTAGATTAATAATAAATCATAGTTATAAACAGGAAAGCCATGGCATTTGAATTAATGAAATTTGAAGTTATTACCAAAAATGAAATTATTTTTTATGCAAATGGTAAGGCTTATCTATAACACTTCAGCGTTTCCGACGACTCTGAAACTTATAAATGGCTGGGGTATTCACTGTTTCTTTCTTCACCTTCACCTTCTGGGTTTTATCCTATTAAAAAAAAAAGATGATCAGTAAACGGGCTTTATAAAGTAGGAAGGTTAATAAACTGTCCAGGAGAAAGCCACTGACACAGCCCTTCTCCAAGCTCAGAAGAGCCAGAGCCCTACTGCCCTAGGTGCCCACTGTACGCAACGCCTTAACTTCCCCTCTAGGCACCCAGAATGCTATAAGCTATGTGCGATCCTCAACAAAATTAAAAAGAGAGGTGTTCAAATAATTGTTTGATTTAAAATTTTAATTTTAATTTTGTCACGGAACCCCAGTTGAGAAAGGCTGACCTAAATGATCTGCAAGGCTAAAGAATCTGACATTTAGGGGAATGATAATAATACGAAAGAGGCGTCTTATATTCCTTGGCTCTGCTATTTAACTACACAATGTTGTCTATTTTTAAACACCAATGAGTGACATGCACTGTTTTGTTAACCTGTTTAAATGTTACAGGAGCTGTTCATAAGCTATAAAGTTCATATGCTACCCGATCCTACCCTTTGCTGTTCCAAGGCACTGACTAATAACCCCCTTATTACCTTCTTAATCAAGGAACATTTCAACACTGTCAGAGCAATAGACACTGGCTCAAACCACTGCCCCTGAGGAGCAGACATTTTCACTGGGTTGATTTAACACAGCTGAAATCCAGTCTCAGTTAAGACCTTTACAAGAAAAAAAAGAAAAAAACAAGAGAAAGCCTAAGGCTCTCTCTCCTCACCATAAGATCTTTGCGCGTTTGAATTTTCTGTGCAATAACGAACAATTTCTTCTCTCGTTCAATTCGCTGTGTCAGGCAGTTATATTGCTTTTGTCTTTCTTTTGCTATCCTCTATAGAAGAAAGGTATCTTTTCAGTAAAACAATTAACAAAGCAAACAAAGGAGTAAGAAACTGATTAAGCCCAAATGCATAAATGGTTTCATTAATTCCCTCCTTACCCTAGAATCAACATTGTAATTACTATGAAGTTGTCAATTTTAAGAACATCACATTCTAGAGCTGAAAGCAACCTTGGAAACAATCTTATCAAAACCCATCACTTTACAAATGCAGAATGAGGGAGGCCTGGAAAAAAAGAACTGACCTGAGGGCACAAGGTTCACTTGGAGCAGAGTCAGGACTGAGTCTCTTGGATTCCAGGAATGTTTCCACTACTACTCTACTCTATTCTACGCTGCTCCAACCTTTGTGTAAGTGCCTCAGTCACCTGAGCTGATGGTAAGAACACACCAGTGAGGGGCCAGGGATACAGTTCAGTGGAATAAGCACCTGCCTGGCAAGTGCAAGGTCCTGAGTTTGATCCCTGGCACCGCAAAAAAACAGAACACACCAGTGAAGAGCGAGCAGGCAGTGTGCTGGTGCCTGAGAATCAGAACTCAAAGAGCAGAAGAGAATCCACACTGGTAATTACTCCTTATAAATCTAGTAGGGCCCCTAAGTTTGGGTAAATCATAACTTCTCAGAAACGGATGAAACCTCTAAGTTCTTTTCTGAAGTAACATACAAGTTGAATAGCCCTCATCCCAAATGCTTGGGACCAGAAGTGTTTTGGATTTAGAATTTTGGGAGGTTTCAGGATACCTGCATGTAAATAACGACATAGGTTGGGGATGGGGCCCAAATCTGAACATGAAATTCATTTATGTTTCAATATCCCTTATACACACAGTCTGAAGATAATTTTAAATAATACTTTTCATGTGCCTACATTTTGACTGACCATCAAGTGAGGGCAGGTGAGAAATTTTCCACTTGTGGCATAATAGCACTCAAAATGTTTCAAAGTTTGGAGCATTCTGGATTTTGCAGTTTTAGATTCAGAATGCTCAATTTATATACACCTATTTGCACAAAATCCCTGTGGGGGAAGGGGTGTTCACAGACCTTGTAAAGCCCATCACAGATTGTTCACCCCCTCCACATTATATACTTGCAATTCACCCACCAGGAGTCTCTTAATAAAAATAATTTTGCTTTAAACAAAACAACTGAATGAAATACTACTAGACAAACATGGCAAGATCTAAATCTTCTTAACTTCTCAAGAATTAAAACGGTGAACTACTCTATATAGGAGTCTAGAATACTAATCTCCTTAGGGACTACCACAAAATCCTTGAGAAGCGTCAGTGACACAGCTAATTGAAAATACAACTAATTGACAATCAGGGTTATCACAAGAACACTAGTCAGCCAGCTCCTCAGCTGGAAGTGTTAGCTACATAAAGGGAAATATTATTGGGCCTCGAATTTCAACAATTCACCGATTCTAGTGTAGTCTCACAGCAGTGGTTTCAGACAGCTTTTGTTTTCACTTTATTGCACAGACTGTCAAATTTATGGGATTACCCAATATAGTCAAACTAATTAGGAGTATTTATATTACTAAAGCAAGTTTAGCTGCCTCTGAGCTAGAGAAAACTGCTGTGAAATTAAACATTGGAAGCAAAACTGATGCGGTGTAAATGATTCAAATCAAAACAGAACAGCTGTCTACTCGAAACACACTGACAGCATTTTTTAAAAAATGAATCAGTCAGAAGTGAGAGTTCAACTCCAGAAGGCTCTGAGGAAAAAAGCACGTCTTCTCCACAGCCCAGTTATACTGACAGAAAGCACCATAAGGAAAAGTCAATATGAAATTCTGGTTATAACTACATACTATGAAAGACTTTTTAATATGGATACTTGCTCCTTAAGGTTTAATACCAAAGCCCTGTATACCACATCCCCTCCTTCAGTGTCCCCTCCTTGCTTGGCATCTATTTCAAGTGTTAAAACCACAAAGAACAGGGTTAGAGCTAGGATTCAAACCCAGAGCTACTGGCCAGAGCCTAAACTAACCAATAAAGGATATGATGCACCCTCCAGCACACTGCCTGGTAGCCTTTCTGTTGCTCTCTACTCTCTAGCCCGCTCATCAAATCGTCTATACATTTTCCTAAAGAAACTCAAGGAGCTTTCCACAAAGAAGTATATAAAATATAGTAGGAAAAAAACAAAAATTCCCAAATCCCAAACTCCCAGCTCTGTAACAATGGAGAAAATTACCTTAAGTCGAGTCTGATGGGTAACCCCTTTCACTTTTTCCTTCTGTAAGGTCTCTATCTTGGGTCTGTTGAAGACTCTGCCAACTAGTTCCGGGGCTGTCTGCAGCTGAGTAGCAATATCAAACCGTTCAACTAAAATTCAAAATAATCCTTAAGTCACTGTCTGTCTCTAACACCGAACAGGACAAAGTGACACAGCAGACTTTCCCAGAAACCATCAAACATTGCATACCTTCTTTTTTGGTGTCAAAAAAGAACACATGCTTATTCTGTTGCTTTCCCTGGAAATCCAGCAGATGGAGCTCTGATTTTAGTCTTTCAATTTTCTAGAAGGCAAAATACTTCACTTAAAATTGGGTTCCTCTGGAGTCTCAGAAATAAATTTGTAAAAGCTTAGACCATTTCACATCATTACTGCCAGCCAGCAAAGAATTTCATTCTTTTAAAGGAAATGACCACTAAAATGTATCAAGTATCAACTGTATGTCCCGGTATTAGGTGAGGCATTCCACAAAACTCATTCAATCCTTACAACAACCCTCTGAGATGGAAATGAGGGAAAAGTCTCAAAGAGATTAATTTACTCGCAGCCACAAGGCAAGTAAATGACAGAGCCAGAATTTAACCTGTGTGTCAGTCTCCAACGTGAACTCTTTAACTCCACTATCCTGACTGTAAGTTTAAATCATTACCATAGTCAATTGTACTTTAAGATTGTAAACACCAGAAGAAATCAACTGATAACTGAAGACAGACAGGTTTGTTTCCTTTCTTAACCATTAAAAATGTAACAGAACAAAGAGTAAATGTTTACCTTAGCTTCTGCAACCCTTTTCATTTCTATATATTTGATATCCTGAGTTCTCATTAGTTTTAGCTGTTCTGGAGTTACTTCTTCTTTAGTGTCCTTAATAACATGAACTCCATCCTAAAATCCAAATTTAAAAAACACGTTCCCTATTAAAATAAAATCATTAATAAGCTGTTTGTATAGCTTATAGTTAGAACAAAGACCAAATGTTGCATGGTAACAGTATTCCAAGGTTGTTGGTACTAAGTTCAAAGTAGCACCTCTAGCCAACTACTTACAACAGCTTCAGACATTGGACATCTCAAGATATAGAAGGAGAAATGCACGCTATCCGAGAAGAGGCAGATCTGCATTAGACTCTTACCCAAAAGTACTTGAATCAACTGGAAAAGACCTAAATTAAAGCCAAGAATCCTCCCTCTCCATCTCCTTCCCCATCTTTAATTTCCAACATTTGAGGCTTAAAACACCAACTGATCCATTAGAAACCCACCTGAAGCTTAACCCGTGTCATTTTATAGTAGAATTCATCTGGATTTTTTTCAAGAGCCTTCTTTCGAAGAGCTTTGAGGAACTCTTGTTTTTTATGATAGTCACTAAAAAAGCAGATGAAATAAGATTCATTGAAACATACACACACACACACACACACACGCACACACTGAACAACTCTCCCAAGCATCTACAAGTTCACATAGGGCCAGGAAGACGGCTCAGCAGCACAGCGCCTGCCTGGCAAGTGCAAGGTCCTGAGTTCAATTTCCAGTATCAAGCATAAAGTGAAATGAAAGCTCACACGAAACGAAACTCAAAGACACTAAACAATGACTGGAACTGATGCGCCCGCTTTCACTGAAGTGCGCTCGCGCCTCTACAGTGTTCACAATCCACAGTCCGCCCCACCCCAGCCGTACCTGAAGTTAGCTGTCCCCGTCCCACATTTGTCCTAGTGCCACTTACACCATGACAGGGAGGCACCAAAAAACAAAAATAAACAAAAGCATGTAACTCCTCAGACAGGGTTCTGGCACAGGTTTCAGAACCAAATTGCCCGTATGAGTCAGGAACTACACCGTGCCATGTACCACAATGACTAGAATAGTGGACTTTGGAGCCATCGGGTTCAAATTTACATTCCACCACCTCTGGTTAAGTTACCCCGTATAAGTTAGTTAAGCATTCTACACCACAATTTCATCTGTACAATGAGTATGGTCTTACTAACCTACCCCCAGAAGGCTGTTGGGATGAATGTGAAAACTGGAAATCTAAAACACTGCACGGTACGGTAGTAGCACTCAAGTATTACTATTAGCCTTAAAAATTTCTGGTTTCCTAGCCAGGCATGGTGGTGCAGGCCTGTAATCCCAGTACTTAGAAGGCTGAGGCAGGAGGATCACTGCAAGTTAGAGGCAAGCCGGGGCTACAGAGTGAGTTCTAGGCCAGCCTGAACTTCACAGTGAGACCCTGTCTCAAAAAGACAAGAAAAAAAAAAAAAATCCCTGGGACCTACAGAAAGCCATTTAATCCATCAATATCTCCAGATATGTATCACTAACAAACAATTAAGTATTTTTCAAATGAAATGCTGAAGAAAAATAATAGGCATAATTGTTTTATGAAACGTTTTCATAGTTCACTATCACCCACACGCAGTCTCATGAATCCATCTTTCACATCTTGTCACTGCACAACACAACATGGTGATGTAAGAGACCCAATGAAAGGAGTTTTAGATTATTATCTTACACTTCAAGAAAAGGGGACAAAATTCAGCGTTTGGTTCAAACACCAAGGCGGAGGCAAATCAAAACCAAGGTAAGAAAATTATCTGAAGCAACATAATAAAAAAGTTTTACAATGCAACTAGTTAAATAAATGTTCTGTCTAAACAGAGGGAGAAGTTTAGGGTCATAGAAAAATATCCAACAGGCCTCCAGAGCTTTGGCCATTTTATCAATGGCAGGAAATTATTTCCTGTTCGACATTCGGACACTTTAGCTACAGTCTGGGAATGTTGTAAGCTTTCTTAGCAGCACCTCTACCAGAAAGATGGGACTCACTTTGCACGAAGTTTGTAATCTTTCTTTTTCTCCAACAGGCCCAGATGTTTTCGAAAGCCAGGCTAGAAGACAAAAGAAAAAAAAACAGCACTTAGTTTCCTCAGTAAACACATGCTCAAATCAACATGACACCTGACGGGGACAGGAGTCTCTGGAGTACTCAGTAAATCCATGTCCTTGGAGCCAACCCACTACCCTGTTCCCCCCCTCCCCCCTACTGGGCTCTGCCCGAAGATGAGAGGGACCACGCAGGCGCCAGGCAGGTCACAAGCACTGCCATAGTATGTTCCTTGGCCTATTAAGGACAGGGAGAGGCAACAGTGACTCTGCACTAAGCAAGCAGTTGCCAGTTGTACTAAAATTACTACCAACTTAATCCAAGGGTGTACAAAATACTACAAAGGGAAAACAGTAACAGGAAGCCACATGTGGTAAGGGAGCTAAACTTAGAATATGGAGACCTGGGATCAAATCTAAACTTTATCTTTTAATCTGTGACCTTGGACAAGTCACTTCACTTCTCTGAGCTTTTTCCTAAATGTTAATTAGTAACAATAATACTTTGCAGTTATTGTAAGGATTCAATGGGCTTCCCTAAGTGGTAATATCTGCATATGGCTTGTCACGCAGCAGGAGCCCAGTCTATTGGACCTTTGGTACAAGGTATGAGAACAAAGCAAGCATAACAGTGGTTTCTCTGACACAAATATAGATAATCTGGAGGACACAAAAATGAAATCTTAGTACCACCTTTCTGCACGCTACTATGCATTGAACACTTAATCTAGGCCAGAGTCGGTACTAGATGCTTCTGTTCACAGCCACTTCACAGGCTGCACGGATTAGGCCCTACTCTGTTACAAAGCAATTATGCTATTCTCATTATACAACCTCAATTCTTTTTTTTTTTTTTTTTTTTTTTTACAACCTCAATTCTCACAAAAATCACTAGTAACCATTGTTACACCAATTTTCCAGAAGGTGGATGAAGGTTAGGGAATGATATACCAAAGAATACTGAGCCAGTAGGTGGCAAAGCTAAAACTAACACCCATTCTGTCTGGAGCCACACTGTGTGCTCTTCCACACACCACTAGGATGTATCTTTTTCTCCTTGGAACAATTTTTACCTCTGAGGAAGTACATATACTCCTAACAAACCTATATCATAATTTTGCTAACTTTTAACAGT
>PVLD010000183.1:170569-294923 GCA_004027595.1 Dinomys branickii
CAAAAAAAAAAAAAAAAAAAAAAAAAAGAAAGAAAGAAAAGTCAGTATTTAAAATAACATCCAAAACATCCCCTGGTCTATTTATTTTTCCTTCCTCCCTGGTAATTTGGGGGGAGGGGGGTACCAGGAATCAAACTCAGGACCGTACACTTGCCAGGCAGATGTTAATGCTGCTGAACTATATCCCTGGTCCTGGTAATTTTTATTTTAAAAACAATAGATGAAGGGAGGGTAACAGAGTGGTGCCAGAAAACTCAAGGGTCTGCATGCCTTCAATCCCAGCACTCAGAAGGCTGAGGCAGGAGGATTGTTGCGAGTTTGAGGCCAGCCTGGCCTACAAAGTGAGTTCAAGACTAGCCTGAACTGCATAGTGGGACCCTTTCTCAAAAAGACCAAAAAAATAAATAAATAAAATAAAAATAAAAAAGGAAAAAAACCTCAGGGGTTAAAAGAGCAATAAGATGAAGCAGAAGTCAGGCATGGTAGTGCATACCTGTAATCCCAGCACTTGGGAGGCTGAGGCAGGAGGATCATTGTGAATTCCAAAACAGTCAGGGCTACAAAGTGAGCTCAAGGCCACCCTGAACTGCATAAGGAGACCTTGTCTCAAAAAGCCAAAAGCAAAAGAGGCAGAAGCCATGAAATGTATTGGTACATTGCATTACAGAAGGAAAATTGACACTGCATCTGAAATAGTTTACACAACAGTTAACCCCTTCCATACAAAATGTCCGCAGCACCTTCCCTACTACCTCACTCAAGGTCCCACAGGATGAAATCCAAAGTATCAAAATAGGGAATATGGGGTTGACGCGTTCACCTTTCTTGCCTAAGTAGACCCATTGCTACTTAGGCACAGCTATGGCCATCCTTAAATGCCTTCTCCCTTCTCTGATCATCCAAATCAACTATTTGTAACCACAGCTGTCTTTGGATGCACCACTGCATCTCCTTGCGCACTAGATCCCTTATCTTTAAAATGAGGGTAACGGGACCTCCTAAGGACTCTGTACGATTGTGAGCCAATCCTTATAAAGTACGTGGGGCTGTGTCCAGCCTGTGTGGTGCTCTGTCTTGAAAGGCAAACTGCTCTCTAGGGGAACAAGTTTCACCAAGCCGCTCGCTCATCATCTTCCCTCTCGTATTTGGCATTCGGCACTTTTTATGCACCATTTCTTGCGGTTGCCCCTTCGTATATATTCACCTTTTAGTATCGTCTGTGTTGAAGGCACCTGATGTGATTTTTGTCTTTGCCACTTGCCAGTACAGCTATATGGGCAAAGACGAAACCTATCTGAACCTTCATTTCCTCGTCTCTTCATCACAGGTTCATTTCCTCGTTAGATGTGTCACACGTACACACGCTCCCTAGCAAGGTGACTGGCCGTAGCACTCCTCCCAGTATACTCCTGAGAAGCCTGAAAATGCGCAACAAATGCTATCAGGCAAGAACACGGCACTGAGCTCTGCGACAGCAGTCACAGATGCCTTCCCCATCTGGAAAATGACACTGGACCAGTTATCTCTACAGGCTTTTCTGAACCAGACATGTGGTTACCGAAGACAGTCAAACGGATGAACTGAACCCGCGCATAAACGTGTATCCACTCAACCTCTCCACACAGCCACATCCTCCTCCAAAATCACGTCCGTAACACAGTCGAGCAACTCCCTGGACCTCAGTCTCCCAGCCCACACCAGGGATGGAAAATACCCCCACTGCAGGTGGAGGCATAAACCGAAACACAGGCGGCCGAGTGCCGTGACCCACAAAGCCCACGCACAACGACGGCACATCAGCAACACCACTCTCTCCGGTCACGGGCCTGCAGGCGGCAGGCAGAGCTGAGCGACGCATGTAGATCCCGACTTCAGCCAGGCGCCTGCAGCTCTGACCTCAATTTCCCCGCCGAACTCTTCTTGCAAGGTAGGTATGGTTAACCCCAAGGACCGGAGAACCGCCGGTGCCCTCTCTGGACAGAGAAGGACAAATCGCTGCCCACAGTCACTCGAGACACAGCCGCAGCCACACCGGCAACATCAACAGTACTGGCGCTTTTCTACCCACGGCATCTACGCGCAGCCCCGGGCCTCGAGCGGGTTGGGCGAAAGCACACGGGGCCACGGGCAAGCTTCCTGAGGCCTGCGCCGTCTTACCTGGCTGCGCTCTCGGTGTTCTCGCTGCCTGGACTTAGCCGCCTTGCGAAAAGCCGCCGCCATACCTCCCCGCTGAGTCTCAGTGAAGCTCCGGGCAGAACGCTGATTCCTCAAAGCCTTCCTATGGATTCACCAACGCTACCGGAAACAGACCCTGCCACCGCCTCTTGGGACCGCCCACTTCCGTCGCGCAGCCTGTCAGGAGCCTATATCCCCAGAAGTACATCCTCCGGACCTGAGGCGCTCAAGCTGCGTCTGGGAGGTGCAGTTTTCTACATCTGGTCCCGTGACATTGTGAGAGCCAGCTCTTAGTAGCTGGAGAGGCTCCACGCATCCAAAGACCTGACTTTGCGCCCAGCCGCTTGTAGGCACCTGGAAACACGTGGCTGGCACTGTCCTCCGGTTGAGCTGGGCTTGGCGTGTGCGCATGTGCAGTCACCTACGGCCTGGCGTGGTTTCCGGTTTTGTTTTGTTTTGCTTTGGTTTGCGTTGAGGTTTTTGTTTTGTGTTTTGTTTTTATATCTTTGAGACAGGATCTTGCTGTGTAGCCCTGCCTGGCCTCGAATTTTGGGAGATCCTCCTGTCTCAGCCTCCAGAATGCTAAGATTACAGGCCTGCGGTACCACACTCAACTTGTTTATGTGTTTTTATGTGATAAATTTCAAGTTGGGAGCTCAGTGAATTTTACAATATACTGTACTAAGAGCACAAGAGATGTTATATCAGGCTCTGCCACTGACGTACTGGGTATGTGACTGTGCAGATTTCTTGGCCTTAATAAGCATCATTTTTCTCGCCATAAAAAAAGGATAATAATACCATGCACGTCTTGTCATACAGGGGAACGTGTTGAAGAGTCCTATTTGTAAGCTGCATAGACAGGAATCACTTAACACAAAGTTTGTTTTATTGTTTTTGGTATTGGAGAGCGAACCTACGCCTTTACACAGAGCTACACCAAGCTACACCTCTAGCCCTTACTTTACCTTTTATTTTTGAGAGAGGATTTTGCTAAATTGCCCACTTTGGGCTTAAACTTGGGATCCTCCTGCCTCAGCTTCCCAGAGTGCTGGAGTACAGACATGGGCCCCATGCCTGGTTTAATGGCGGTAGTTTTAAAGTTCTGAGTCCCCCTGGAAAAACTAGCTATGCATATGCTAGATTCAGTTGAGACCCACATCTCTCACCATGCACTAAAAATCAAAATGTCTCAAAGATCTAAATATTGAAACAATCTCCTAAAAGGTAAAATAGGTAAAACTCTTCAAGACACAGGCGTAGGCAAGGATTTTCTTAATAAAACCTCACTTACTCAAGAATTAGCACCAAGAGTCAACAAAACAGATTATGTCAAACAAAAACCTTCTGCACAGCAAAGCAAGAGACAACCTACAGAATGGGGAAAAATCTTGCCACCTATTCCTCAGAGAATGTGTAAAGAATTTTTTAAAAATTAGACACCTCCCCAAATAAAAGACCCAAACAAAAAAGTGGCAACTGAAATGAATAGACACTTCTCAAAAAAGTACAAATGGCCAATGAATACACGGAAAAATGTTCAACAACTCTAAGCCGCTGGAGAAACACGAAGAGCTGGGTGTGGTGGCGCACGCCTGTAATCCCAGCACTTGGGAGGCTGAGGCAGGAGGATCAACCTCAGCCTCCTCCACCTCCTGAGTGCTTGGGATTACAGCCGTGTGCCATCACACCTGGCCTCCCATACAAGAGAAACCCAAAGTCTAAATAATTAAACTGTAAATAACTGAAAGGGAAAAATAAAAGACAGATCATAAGAAACAAGGAAATAGATCCCTTGCAAAACAGGTCCCTAAAGAGACCAAGAGATGGTGGGAGGAGGGGAGGAGAGGAAAGGGAAAGGAAACAGAATCAAGATGTGTTATGAACATGTACCGACTCCCTGTGAAGAGTGTATCATTATGTGCTGCAAACATGTACCAATAAAAAAGTTTAAAAATGAAGTTCAGAGTCCCTCACACCTCCACAAGAATGGCCAGCTGACAGGATGACTGCTGGAGGCAGTGCAACGTAATAGTTAGGGCCATTAACCGTGAAGGGGTGTTTTGATCCCAACCAACACTGGCCATGACAAAGTTTGCTTTGCTGGGCCTTGGTCTCCCCATCTGTAAAAGGAAGTAATAATACTATGCCCCCAGGATCGTTGTGAGAATTAAGTAATATGTTGAAAGTGCTGAGCTGGAGCCAGGCCTGGTGCCACACATCTGTAATCCCAGAACTCAGGAGGCTGAGGAAGGAGGATCGCTGAGAGTTCAAGGCCAGCCTGGACTACGAAGTGAGACTCTGTCTCAAAAACACCAAGAAATGGTCCAGCGATTTAGCTCAGTGGCACAGCACCTGCCTGGCAATCACAAGTTACTGAGTTCAATTCCCATTACTACTACTACTACTACTACTAATAATAATAATAAATACAATTTAAAAAATTAAAAAGTGCTTAGCCTAATATTGTGGCACACTCTTGTAATCCCAGAACTCAGGAGGCTGAGGCAGAAAAATCACTGTGACTTTGATGCCAGTCTGGACTAAACAGTGAATTCAATACCAGCCATAACTACACAGCAAAACCTTGTCTCATAAATAAATAAATAAGTGCTCAATACTGTGTTCACTACTAGTAGTTCACATTACCTTGGAGCTTCACCGTTATTTTTGTTACTACCACACCCATACCTAAGCCTAGAGAAAGAGTTAGACACAGAAAATCATCCCAGAGACATTGGATTTCTTCACTACAGGAAGCCAACTTTCAGCAGGTTCCAGAGATGCCAGTCCAGCCAACCAGTGGGCATGAAAGAGCTGACAGTAACTGAGATCCAGCACATGAAAAGTTTTTTCCTGACTGTGTTTAAACCTTCTCCAGCTAGGACAACATGCACTAACAAAATTCCATTTTGTTTGTCACTTACCACTGGAAGACAAACTCCTTCATGATCTGACCTGGGCCCATCTTTTCAGACTTATCTCAGTTAAGAAGCCCTGTGAGACAGCAGGGTGGTGTGCACCTGTAATCCTGGCACTGGGGAGGGAAGAGAATCACAAGTTCAAGGCCAGCCTAGATTATATCAGGACTACATATTAAGTACTCTGATTCAAAAAAATAAAATAAAATACTCATGGTGGCACAGGCTTGCAATTCTGGCACACTTGGAGACTAAGGCAGGAAGATTGCGAGTTTGAGCTCAGTGTAGGCAATTTAGCAACTAAGCAAGACTCAGTTGCTCAAAATGAAAAAATTAAAAGGGGGCTGAGAATGTAGTTCACTGCAAAGACCTTGGGTTCGATCCCGGGCTCCACAAAACAAGGGGGAAATAAAAACAACTCAGTAGGCACAGCGACCAGCTGGCAGCCCCCGGCAACTTCCCTAAAGAATCTTGAGTGACCAGTAGAAAATCCAGCTCTCAGCACTGAATAGGGAACCCTGAAGTGAGCCCTGCACTGCAGTCATATTGTCAAAATCTCTGATCTTTATGTCCTTTTTATGAAATAACAAGCCGGGTGTGGTAGCTTACGCTTCTAATCCCAGCTCTTGGGAGGCTGAGGCAGGAGGACTGCTGTGAATTGGAGGCCAACCTGGGCTACATAAACAAGTTTAAGGCTAGCCTGAACTACATTGTGAGACCCTATCTCAAAACAAACAAACAAAAAAAACCTTACAACTACATACACACACACACAAAATCTATGAAATAACGAGAACCACCTCATGTGTTTTTGTAAAGACTAAAGCAGGCAGCGACCCATCTAAGCATGATTCCTTGCACACAGATGGCACTTAATCATGTTCATTCTCCCTCTGTACCATACTGCTCCCAGTCTGCTGGGAGATTCACCCATGCCATTTCACCTTCCCCACCCACAAGCTCACTGCCAGGTTTGGGATGACAAGGAAAATTTCTGAGCAATTTGAAAGGGGGTGTCTGCTAAGCCTTGAGGCCTGGGAGGATTCTAGGGATCACAGCGGCAAGAGTGAGCAATACAGCAGCCGGAGAAGGAAGGCTATTTTCTCAATAGGAGGAAAGAGGACTTGTGGTTACAGGCACCAGGGAGTGATTCAGCACCCACAGCAAGCCATGAAAACCCTAGCAATAGTGACCCAGGGTCTCCTTTTGAAAATTCTCACAAAGTAACCCTGAATGTGAGATAGGAAACGCTGTGTGGGGACCTCTTGGGTGCAGAGGGACAACTAGATCCTTACCCAAGGCCCTTCATCCAGTACTTGGTCTTTGCTTCCAGTCCTGGCTCAAACACACCTGTTTCCTGGGGCAGGGGAGAGGACAGATGGGGAACAGGGAGTCCATGTGGCTGATCCCTCAGCTCCCTAGGGCACATCTTCCTGGGCCAATGGAAGTAAACCGAGTGGGTGAATGTGAGCCCCCTGGGGAGCTGGAAATGGAGAGGGGAAAGGACACAGCCCCCCTGCCCTAGGCCAGTTCCGGCGGGCGCTAGCCAGAGGCCTCCTAACTTTCTGTGACCTCCAGACTCTCAGGTCCAAGCCTCAGAACCTCCACACTTCACCATGAAAGGGGGCTGGGGACACACTGCAAACCTACTGTGTGCTCTCACCCAGTACAACAAGGCCAAGAGACAGTCAGCTACCCTCAGCAGGTGGGACAGAGGCGTGCACCAGTGAATGGCTACAAATAGTAAGCTTAGTTTTGGCTAAGGCGCTTTCACATCTGACAGACTGAGTTTGAATCCTAGTTCTGCCATTTTTGGCAGTGTTGTGTTGCCTTCGACTAGTTACTTAATCTGTCTGTGCCTCGTGTTCTCATCTTTTAAATGAGGATAAACTTACATGTTTAATGAAGTTATTGGATAATTAAGTGCACTGATATGCGTTGTGTTTAGGGACTGGTGCTAAGTAAGAACTTGGGAGATGCTGGCTCTCATTCAGGGTATTATTCATCAAATATTCAAACCGTAAGTAAAGTTGCCTTTTATCCAACACCCTTACTGCTCGTTTAGAACCCTTCCTTTCTGGACCTCTTCTCCTCTGCGCTCCCCTCACCCAGAGCAGACCCCCACTCTTGCTGTGTACTCCAACCAAGAAAAGTACACCCTCGTCCCTGCATCCCCCTGGGCTGGGAGTCCTGTAAAACTGCAAGACAAATTCCAGAGAAAGGGCCTACCCACAGGGCTGTTCTCTCCTTGGACTTCAAATAGCAGGTCCCTGTGGTCCACAGGGGAAAGGGAGCATGCAGTGTCATTCATTTATTCACCAACTATTATATGGAGCAGGCACTGGGAATGCAGTGGTGCACAGAAAGGAAATAATTCCTGCCCTCACTTACAGTTTAGGCATTAATAACAGTAAGCAAGCAACTAATTCCGAAAGGGCCTGCCCTGGAAGCTGACGTGGGGACACAGGAACAGGCACATGATGCAGAGAACAGGGTGCAGCGGAGTCACAGCCTTGGAAGGCGTTAGCCCCTGCGGGGGGCGCTTGGCGAGACCCATCCTGGGTGTCGGGTCCTCTCTGTAGTCACCTGAATCTCTGGAGATGCTGAGATTATTTCCATACTTTGTTGTCCCTTGTTTTGCAAACAGCATAGCAGAGGCTTCCCTTCACCAGCCCCATCTCATCGCCACCCAGGCCAAGGCTATTTATTCCTAGTGACAAGTCTGTGGATGGAGCGGGGTGGCCCACGGCTCTGGAGGCGCCAGTCCTTCCTGCCAGGCACAGAAAGCTAGAGGGTCAGAAACTGCTCAAGTCTCCCCACCCCCATGGCACCCTAGCCACCCACACTTTCACACCCCTCCTAAGAAGCCCAAAGGGAACAGGGACAGGGATTAGGGCCTCCCTAGGTCTCAAAGGTCAAAACTATTCTTGGACACCATGGAAACAAGAGGCAGGACTCTTCAGCGCCAGCATGCAGTTGGAAGCGGCAAGACAACGGTTACAAAGGGTTTTGCCACTCAGAATTAGGAAGTACAGCCCTTTGAAGGCCAAGGCCCTATGTGTGGTGAGGAAGCAGGGTCCTCTCTTCACCCCGTTTCCAGAAAACACCTTAGTCCCCACTGACAGGGCCATGACAGCAGAGCCAACCACTCCCTTCACCCTGCTGGACTAAGGCCTCCTTCACTAACTAACCTTAGTGGAACCCTTGGAAGCAAGCGAGAGTGTGGGGGAGGCAGATGAGAGAGAACGTGAGGCAGGAGGGCGGTGGATCCCCAGATGCAACCTGCTCCGCTAGGTCCTGCACCCCCTGCAGCTGGGGCTCCGGGACGCAGAGCGCGCGGACACCGAGGGCCTCAGGGAGGGGGCGGGACGGGGTCTGGCGGCCGCGAAGGTAGGAGAGCCAGGTTCCGCTGGGCGGGCTGGAGACCGCGGGGCTGGGGCGGGGTCTGGCCCCCGCCGCTGGGCTGGGGGGCCGGAGGCGGGGGCCGGGGGCGGGGTCCAGGCGGGGCGGGCCGGCGCACACTTCCTTGGAGGGCTGGGACCCAGCGCCCACTCGCCCACACGTCCGCCGCAGCCCGCAGCCTCGCCACGGCGCGCCCGGCCCGGCTCGGCCCGGCCGGCAGGTAGGAGCAGCGGAGGGCCGCGCCCGCTTCGAGGTGAGCGCCCCACAGCCCCGGCTCCCGGCACCGGGGTCCGCCGCGCCCCCGCCCCGTGCCCTGCAGGGTCCCGGCGACCGCGGCCGAGCCGGGGAGAGCGGCCGCCGCGCTGAACTGATCTCTGTGCTCCAGCAGATCGGTGGGGCGGGGGCGGCGGTGGTGGCGAGAGTTGGGCGGGGGAGGGGAACAAGTTTGAAATAGGAAAGCCAGAGAGACTTGGAAGGTTGGAGAAACCGAGGCTTCTAAAAAGCCCAGAAGCAGACAGAGACTGGAGGGACAGGGGACCACAGAGACCGTTGAAGGGAGGATAGAGGCTGGACATACAGAGTTTCCGAGCCGGGGACCGGAGGCATGGGACGGACTTTGATTTTGTGGAGCATTTTAAGAAAAAGCGTACGTGTGACCCCAGTGACCGAATTACCAGGGCCCAGTGGAGGGCCCTGCGGCTGAAGCTTCCCTATGCTAAATCCCCCAGGCCTGCCTGCAGACTTTCAGAGACTGGAGATAGAGATGCTTGGGAAGAGGCTGGATGCCGAGACAGAGGGACCAACACATTCAGCCCCTTAGGCACACTGAGATTTCAAGGCCTCAGTGTGCAAAAATAGAAATCCACAGAGTGGAGGTCGCCCCACTAGGAGATACCCACAAACATAAAGACAGCAGCAGAGTGTGCCAGCCACAGGAATGTTGAGCGGGTGAGCTGGGCGCAGACTGAGAGTTAATCTAGACCGGGAGACTTGGGTGCGCTGACAGCTCCAAGGTAGACCCTGAGAGACCCAGACCTGGGAGATTGGGAAGCAAAGTCAGGGGGAAACAGACTCTTGGCCAAACAATCCCGCAAGAGGCAGAGGACCCCAGACTGTTGATACTGAGATCGAGAAGGAGCCCCATGCACACACTGCCCCAACACAGCCTCAGCTTATTTTTAAACTCAAATCTTGGACGGCTGCTTCAGCCCTGGGGGACCCTGGGTGATTGAACCGTTCCTCTCCTGTCCCCAGAGCAGCTGCTGGATCCTGCTCCCCCCCTTTCCCCTAAACTCCTTTGACCTCTAGGCCCTTTAGGGGAGGGAGGAGAGCAGAGTTTGGGGTTGGGTAGGTGCCCAGTAGCAGGAATAGGGTGGGGGCACTTTGATTTCTCCTCTCAAATCTCCTGTCAACTCCTAGGAGTTGGGGGAGGGGTCTGTTCTGATCCTGACTCACAGCTGTGAGGCCTGGCTAGGGTCCTCCTGGACAGTGGTGGGGGAGCAGTTGGCATGGGTACTTGGAAAGGCTTCTGGGTGTCTTCCAATCACAGAGCTGGCAGCTAGGAAGGAGAGCCAGGCTCTGGTGTATCTCCTGTGCCCTGCCCTTAAAAGCTGACCATCCTCTCCTCTACCATCCTGGAAGCATTTCTGAGGAGAGGGCAGCAGGAAAAGGCTCCAGGCCTGGAGGCCAGAGACCTGGCTGTGATACCTGAGGAACTTGGGGCGTGCCCCTGCCTGTTCCTGGCGTCCTCAGGCTCTGCTGTAAAGTGGAGACAACACTGTCCTGCCTGCCTTTGTGGGATCTGATGGTGCAGCGGTGGGCAGGCACTTGCTGAGGGGTAGAGCGGCAGAGAGGTGTGTATACCTGTGTAGCTCCATGAGCAGTCTCCACATACGTTCACTGGAATCAGGCTGACTTCAGAACCGTTGCTGATCCCAGTGTCCTCCTCAGCAAGTCCATGGGCCTGGGCTCTCCTGTCCTCTCTCTGGGCCCACCAGACTGTTCAGGTCGCGTCTCAGGCCAGCTCCCTGCCACAGGCCTGTCCGGAACCTACAGTCTAACTTCTGTATGAGTGAGGGGCTCATGGTAAACATAGAAATAGCTTCCACTTACTGAGTGGTTACTGTCTAAACGTGCTTTCCAGGGTCATCCATTTAAGCCTGAAACAAGCCCAGGAGGTAAAATGGAATTATCTCAATTACGTGGCCACACTGGCTCAGGACACTTAAGTCACTTGCCCAAGGTCATAGAATCCAAACCTAGTTTATATTTTAGAGCTTGAACCTTTATACAAGGCACACAAGTCTGAGTTCCAGGCAGCTCACTGAGGTGTGGGATTGTACGTGCATGTGTGCATGTGTGTGTTTATGTGTCAAGGTCAGGCGTAGGATTGTGTATGTTGGCAGGGGAAGGGGATGACGGCAGCCAGACAGATCCAGCAATCTCCCCAGAACCCTGCCCCTCTACCACTAAAAAAGATATTACAAGGGTGGCTCCCCACTCATGCCTTCCGTTCCCCAGCCCTGCCAGGGAAAGTGGGGGGGAGAAGGGGAGGAGGGAGAAGGAACAGGTGGGCCTTGATGGTGCCCTTCACTCTGTCCTCACTAGAGCCCAACTGGATAGGGGGATGCTGGGAAAGAAGCACAAGCCACACCCATGCCCTACTTGGGGTGCCTGTTTCAGAGTGGTGAGTGGCTTCCAGGGGGCAGGCCCAGGACTAGACTGGGTGTGAAGAGGTAGCTGTTGCACCTAGCCAGACCAAGAATGGAGAGGACCCAGGGCACTCCCAGACGGACACGTGTCTCCACTCCACCTGTATGGCCCCCTGCTGCTCAGTGGCTGACAGCCCAGGTAGTCCTTAGATGCTGGGCCAGAGCAAACCTGGACTTCAGTGGCAGGGAGGGGATTGAGAAGGAGGGGTACCCTCTACCCTACAGCATATCCCCTAGATTAGGAGTCCCCACTCTTAACCCCAGCTCTGTTGGGCTTGTACACTGCCTGTGACGTGAACTGGGTAGTCTTCCATTGTACGGAAGGAAAGTTTTATTTATTTTTTTTGGAAGGGAAGTTTTGAACTCAAGCCCCAGAAGTCAGGCCTTCCAGGGTTGGCCTGAAGTCTGAATTTAAGTCAGAGCTACGCTATTGGTGAGAATCTCCCACTGGAGGGTGACTGAAAAGAGGAGGGCTTTTTCTTCAACTTGAGCCAGGGCAGGCTCTGGAGACTGCCAGTGTGTGGAGTCTGCTGGGGAGAGAAAGGAGATCCGTGGGTTCTTCTGTGTGTCCCTTTAACTTTTCCAGGCTCATCTGTAGCTGTGAGCAACATCCTTTCCTCTGGGTCCTGGTAGTTTCTCGCCCCTACCTCGTGATCCCAGCCCAGTGAGAGAAGCCTTCATGGTGGAGGAGGCCAGGGCCGGGGCACTCAGACTTTGGGGACTGGAGACAATTGAGCAGCAGAAAGGACTGGGAACCCCACTTCCCCCCACCCTCCCCCCATTCCCCATGCTCCTGTTCCAGAGGCAGCTGTGTGGATGACCTCATCCCGCAAACATGCTTTGTTCCTGAGAAAATGGAAAGTGTCTGAGGTTTGGTGGGGGGCTGGGTGTCTGCCCCAGCAGCTCACAGGGCTCCCCATGTCTTATGCCCACCCAAGAGGGGGCTGGGCTGGGGAAAACAGATCCCTGTGGCTCGGGCTCCCTCTCCCTTCACTCCCCCACAACCTCAAGCTCTGAAATACCAGAAAAAGGGGAGAGACTACTTCTCCAGGGGCAGGGGATGGGGCTCATGGTGGGCTGTATGGGCAAAGATTCTGGGGCTCTGCAGAAACTGCAGGGGGTTAGGGATGCCTGGCCGGAAGCGGCAGGGTACACGCTGCTCTCAGTTGTCTCCAGGTCTCTTGTCTCCAGAGCTATCACATTTTCCTTTTTTCTCCCTGTTGCTGGCAAAACCTGCCATCTGGCCCTCTGTGCTGCCACAGCTGTTGCAGATGTTGCAGCCAAGGCTGTCCAGGGTGGTGTGACCAGAGACAACAATGGGTGAAGAGGAATGAGGGCAGAGGGTCCAGCTGGGGGAAGCTTGACTGTATGCAGCTTGCAGGAGGATTTCCTTCCGCTTAAACCTAGGCTGAGCCTTAGATTTTTGTTGCTTGGCTGATCCTCCTGGGAGGGGAGGCCAACCTCTCACACCAAGCCTCCACCAGTCAGCGTCCAGTGTCTGTCTAGCAGTGTCCATCTGGCATTCCACCGTGCTTGGATCAGGAGGGAGCCAGAACAGCCCATTCTCCCCTCCAAATTCCCCAGTTGCAGCCAGAACCCTTTATCTTTATTCCAAGGGTCCCTTCCTGCAAGTGTGAAGGTGCAGGTGCTGGCTGTGTAAGATGGACCGGCTCCCTTGCTCCTGCGCCTACCCTGGAGGCATGAAAGACACTGGAGCAGGAAGTGGGAGGTTAGGGCCGGAAGTGAGTCACTGACCCAGGAAAAGCCCCTTCCCTCCAGGTCTGCAAGGCCCTAGATAAGAAAACAACTTCTGCTTCCTGAGTTTTTTTTTTTTCCTGACCCCCTTTCTACCCCTGCAGTCAGATACAGGAGTAAATAAACAAGACTCCTAGCTGCCCTTCTCCATCCCCACCTGCTCTTAAGTATTTCCTATGCCTGGTCTCTTGATTTATTTTCTTTTCTTTTTTTTGGTACCAGGGATCAAACTCATGACCTGCAGGCTTCTATGCTGCTGAGCTATATCCCTGGCTTGATCTGTTTTGAATACAAAGATTTCTTGGGAAGGGCTGGACTGGGCCTCTTCCTGGGTGACCCTAACTCCACCTCATATTCCTAAACAGGGCTCATTCTCAACATCAACATGGGTGAGCCATTTGACTGTGCAAAATGCAGCGAGTCCCTGTATGGCCGGAAGTATATCCAGACAGACAGTGGCCCCTACTGTGTGCCCTGCTATGACAACACCTTCGCTAACACCTGTGCTGAGTGCCAGCAGCTTATTGGGCACGACTCTCGGGTAAGGATCAGTCCAAGCAGGGAGTGGACGGAGGCTGGTGGGAGGGGGCAAAGGCCTGGGTGTCAGTGCCCCTTTGTGCTACCTGTAGGAGCTCTTCTACGAGGATCGCCACTTCCACGAGGGCTGCTTCCGCTGCTGCCGCTGCCAGCGCTCCCTAGCTGATGAACCATTCACCTGCCAGGACAGTGAGCTACTCTGCAATGACTGCTACTGCAGTGCCTTCTCTTCACAGTGCTCTGCATGTGGAGAAACTGTCATGCCTGGTATGTCCCTGGGGATTCATCCTATGGAGACTGGCATGCCCAGTATCTGTGTAGGCTCTTTGCAGGTGCCTGAGAGATACATGTGAGCTTGACGTGTACAGAGACCTGCCTACGTGGCATGTTCTTGGAAATGTAGTGTGTACAGGATCTGTTGTGCCTGTATGCTCTTGGGAGATTAGTGAGTGTACATAGAGAACAACGTGCCCGGCTGTACAGATGAAAGCTTGGCAGGTGCAGAAACTGACAAGCTTGGTACATTGCTAAGAGCTTAGCGTGTACTGGACTTTACAGTATATACTTGGGAACTTACCATGTGTGGGCTGACATGCTTTATACGTACTGGGGAGCTTAGCATGTGTAATGACCTGCAGGTTAGGTACATGTAGGAACTGAGGGTATCCTGAGACTGTTGTGTTTGATGTACTTGGGCTTTATATGTGCAGAGCTCAAATAGAGGGATTAAAGTTTGTGAGAACCTGCATGAGAACTTAGCATGAGTGGACAATGTCATGCCTAGAACACGTAAGAGCTTACCGTACACGGAACCTATCACACTTAGGGCATTAGTACTTCATGTAAGCGGAGGTTTGCTTGTCTGTTTATGTGGGACCATGTGTATATGTCAAACTATCATTTCCTGATGTGTAAGGCTTAGCAGGTACTGAGACAGCACACCTATTACATGGAGGCTTGACCTGTGTTCAGATAGTCGTAGCTGAGACATAAGGAGACAACATATGCCAAGATCTTCTGTCTAGCTTTGGGGTCCTACCACATGCTGAGCCATCATGTCCAGTATTTGGGGAGAGGTCAGCACATACGGTGTACATGGTGGGGGTCTTGTTGCATGTGCGTGGACACCACCCTGCTCAGTCTGTGGGAGCAGTGGGGACAATCCTGGGGCGGGTAGCAGAGTGGCCTTTAGGCGCTTGGGACACAGCTTCTGAGTGGGTCTCCTGTTCCCCATAGGGTCCCGGAAGCTAGAGTATGGAGGCCAGACATGGCATGAGCAGTGCTTCCTGTGCAGCGGCTGTGAGCAGCCGCTGGGCTCCCGCTCCTTTGTGCCTGACAAAGGTGCTCACTACTGCGTGCCCTGCTATGAGAACAAGTTTGCTCCTCGCTGTGCCCGCTGCAGCAAGGTGGGGGCCAGGTCAGCAGGGTAGGGGTAAGGCCTGCTGTGGGGTGGGAATCCTGCTGATGGCTTCTGCCCCTACAGACACTGACCCAGGGTGGAGTGACATACCGTGATCAGCCCTGGCATCGAGAATGCTTGGTCTGCACTGGGTGTGAGACACCCCTGGCAGGGCAGCAGTTCACCTCTCGGGATGATGATCCCTATTGTGTGGCCTGTTTCGGAGAACTCTTTGCACCTAGGTGCAGCAGCTGCAAGCGCCCCATCACAGGTGGGACGGGTAGGTAGACTGCGGGCCAGGGCGTGGATATGGTATCGGGTGAGGGGCGGGGGTGCCCTAGATCTACAGAGCTAACCTCCGGCCTCCCTCCAGGACTCGGCGGAGGCAAGTATGTGTCCTTCGAAGACCGGCACTGGCACCACAGCTGCTTCTCCTGTGCACGCTGCTCCACGTCCCTGGTGGGTCAAGGCTTCGTGCCCGATGGAGACCAAGTGCTGTGCCAGCGCTGCAGCCAGGCAGCACCCTGAGCCAGAGCTCCAGGCCTGGGCTTTCCCAAACCACAACTCCAGGACTGCGCCTCATTTTCTGAAGCACCTCTGCGACCCAGCCCCTCCCCCAGAACGGGGCTCCCCTTGGCTCCAGGATTCAAGTCTCCTTACTCCAGCATATCCCAACTGGTACTCCCTCTCCCGAGCCCCTAAACCTGGGCTTTTAAGAAGCACCCATAATTCAGGCCCCCTCTCCAAGTCTGGACTGTTAAAACCCAGCCCTCAACCTTACAGTGTGGGTTCCCATACCAAGCCTGGTCTTCCAGTCTGGATCTAGACCCCAGGCCTCCAGGCTTGCTGTGGGACTTAGGCCCCCTTAAATCTCGATCTCTCTGCATAGATTAATATTTAAAGTCTCCGGTGCGTGCCTGAGAAGTCCCATGGTACTCAGGCTTGGCCCCACCCCTAACCCCAGGGCTGGGGCTGATTGGGCAGTAGATGGGGGTCTCACTGGCTAGAGGGTCCTGAGGTACAGGATGGTACCCAGTCCGCGTCCATCAGGCGTCTTTTCATCGTATTTCAGCTCCATTTTGCTCAGACATGGGCAGAGGGGGGATTGGCTTACTCCCCCCTTCCAGATTCTGCAATAAAGCAGTACGAGGAAGCACAGGCCTCCTCCGAGTGTTTGGGGGTAGTGGTGGAGGGTGAGGGCTATTCTGGTCCTGGGAGGGCAGGGGTGGGGTGGGTGGGACCTGGGGTGAGAAACCTCCAGGAAGGGGATCCCCGCCCAGCCAACCGCTGTGCTTCAACCCGGCCTGCCTTCCCCCTCCGGGCTGAGGGCTTTCCCTCCCGGGGAAAAGGGAGGGACCAGGGGAGGTCCCACACACCAGCTGGTGGCAGTGGGTTCTTTCTTTGTCTGGTACACATCGCCCCCTCTCCTAATAGCGCAGCCCAAACCACTGGGAACACGCGGGCCTGCTCCCCAGTCAGGCCCAGACCCTCAGCCCACTTCCCCCTCTTCTTCCCAAGGATCTGCGGGGGCGGCCCGGGATTCGCTCGCGGCCACACGTTTTTTTGCCAAAAAAGGCAAGGATGCAGCTGCACGCGCCGGGAGAACATCTGGATCCGATTCCCAGCATGAATGGGTCATGGCCCCGCCCTCCCCCCCCCGTGATTCAAGAGCGGGGGCGGCAACGAGCCAGGGGGGCTGTCCCCAGAAATGGGGAGATGGGGCGGGGCGCTGCTTCCTGGCCCTGCGGCCGACGGCCCTGCTCCCTTCCGGAGGGCTGCTGGCTGACCCCGCGGGCCGGCTGTGGCGGGCAGGTATGTGTGTCCCAGATCACCCGGCGGCCACTCCGGCCGGCTGTGACCAGGAAACCGCGAGATTCTTTGTATTTTAAGAAATCGCTGTCTCCCCCGACCCCAATCCTGGGGTACACATTGCTACCTCCGTTTCACAGAGGTGGACACTCCCATAGTCAGGGCCCAGAGTTACCTAGGTAGTCACCGGTAGGTCCCGGGTTTCAAATCTACTTTACACTGCCTCTTGGGCGCCATTTGAGTCAACTTTGTGAGGTGGTGACCGGCATTCCCAGCAAACCTTTGTGAACACCCAACATACGTGTTCGTAATAATTACACGTTTGCATTTTTGTTCCTCTCACCGGCCTGAGGACTGGGCCCACGTGTCTGCCTCGCTCACTCCTCCTTCTCAGCCGCAGGCACTTACTACATGTTCAATAAATACTTGGTGAGGAAGAGCAATCCAAGCATAGAGAACAGCTGGTGCAAAGCCTGGAGGCCTGGAAGCATATGGTGCTTTGGGGAAGCGGCAAGTAATTGCATTTGGAGGAAGTGCCAGGAAAGTCCAACGGCAGGGCAGGCCAGCCCAGGTCGGGAAAAGCCCGACGCCAAGTTACACAGACCTTACCCTGCGGGTAAAGCAGCCAAAGGAACTTCTAAACAGGAGCATGAGAGGGTCTGGGTTTCAGAAAGATCACTGTATCTGCGCATGAATAATGCAGGGTTGACGGGTAAGCTGAGCAGGTTGGTTCAGGTGGGGCAGTAATCCTGGCCAGGGATCGTGGGGCAGATAGCGGCAGCTGGAGGAGAAAAGATTTGGTGCCTGGTTTGAGGGAGGGCGGATGGAGAATCCTCTAGGGGAAGGATGGCTTCAGATCTGAAGCTGAGTGACAAAACGATGTTACTCAGGTGATCTATCTACCCACATGAGGGAAATTATACGTGCAGCTTCTTACTGTTTCCTTTATTTCGATATAAACATTTTCCATATTAAACATCTCAAACCCGAACTTTTTGTTTATTTTTGGTGCTGGGGACCAAATCCTCACACATACTAAGCAAGGGCCTCACACATACTATGTAAATTCTCTATCACTGAGCTATATCCCCAGATCTTCCAGTTTAAAGTTGAAAAACTAACAAGAATATGTAAAAAAAAAAAAAAAAGAAAAAAAACTTAATGCTGTAAGTTGGGCGTGCACAAAGAAAAATCTTTCCTCAGAAACATACCATTTATTGTGAGTTGGATATTCTTACAGAAATAATCTCAGCACATCTATTTTTACACTGTTGTGCATCTAACTTTTCATTTTCTGTGGTCATCTTTCCATGAGTGCATAAAGATTGTTAACAGCTTTATTGAGGTATAATTTACATACCATAAGCTTCATCTATTTTAAGTGTACAATTCAATTAATTTTAGAAAATTTAACAAAGCTGCATATCCATATCACTAAAATCCAATTTTAGAACATTCTTGTCACTCCAAAAAGGATTCCCTGTTCCCATCTGTGGTCACTTCCAGTCTTATGTCCAGTCACAAGCAACCACTCATCTACCCGGTGTCTCTATAGATTTTCCGCTTGGGCACTTCACCTGGACATGCCCTGTGGCGTGTGTGTATCTGCCCTCTTTATGCAGCGTGCACCTTTCATGCTTCATCTTTGTAGCTTTCCTACAAATATTATGTTTATCCATTTGCTATTAATGGACTCGGGTTGCATCAAATGTTTTCCTCCCAAATCGACATGATTTCATCGTTCTCCACCTAGACGTGGACGTTAATATCTTTTTTTAAAGACTTGCAGAGCATTTGGCTTGCATCATATTTTACTTGATGAGTCTCTTGCTAATGAACAATAAGATTGTTTCCACATGTGGATTTCGTTACAACGAAAAACACCTTCACCCCCATTGTACTGAAAAAGACAATAAGGTCCCGAGAAGGGAAAAATGTTATCAAACTGAAAACTACACAGACTACAGTTTTGGTTTCCCAACTCATGTGTTCTTTAACTACTCATGCCATACGTGTCCCTGACCGCGCGGTCCACACAGCGTCCCTGATTGCCCAGCTGCCGCCAGGATATCTCAGGGAGCCAGTGGTCCGTAATCTTCAGGTTCCTAGATTTTTGCGTGCCTCCTAGAAAGATCTGAGAGCCACTGGGCATCACGCCGCCGCACCCCCGACCAGCAGGGAGCACTATTGCCATCTCAGTAGCACAGGCCGGCTCTTCTTGTGGTGCTCTTTTTTCCTGGAGTCCCAGAAGCACTTCCGGTACTCGCGGAACTTTGGTGCAGTCGGATGAGTAGCGAGGGGACGCAGGCACGCAAGGCGGTAGGAGCTGTTTCCGGCCGCGTCCGTGGCCTGGATTGTACCGCCGACAGCGACTATGGAGACGATTCTAGAGCAGCAGCGGCGGTATCATGAGGAGAAGGAACGGCTCATGGACGTAATGGCCAAAGAGATGCTCACTAAGAAGTCCACGGTGAGTGGGGCGTGAGCAGGAGCTACGGCATAATCTGGGCTCCCCCCGTGTTTAACCGCTGAAAGCCTTTGACCTCAGATCCTCCATACCCCGCACCCCGCGCCTTTCGCTTCTGTGCGGAGCTTCTTAGCGGCTCTGTCTTTGGTAAGGTCTTCCCGGGGCGCAGCACCCCAGAGGATCTCTGCTTCGGCCGCTGAGACTCCGGCAGGGCAGCACCGCCCCAGGGAGGCCTTTTTAGCTGCAGAACTCTTTTAACAGTCAGTGTCACCGTTTGCCTTTCTTTAGCTCCGGGACCAGATCAATTCCGACCACCGCACTCGGGCCATGCAAGATGTGAGTGCCTGCCCCACTGTCCTTTAGTTTGGGCTGAGATGGGCGGGGAAAGAGCGCGCTGAAGTACCAGGTTTGACCATCGCGGGTTGTCCCCGGGGCCGAGGTCGACAAACCGCGAACTTAAGGGTCACTTCTCTGAGTGGGGCACTCATTCCTTCTGTTCATGATTTTGATTTTGGTACTGGGAATTGTGCTTGCCAGGCAGGCGCTGTGCCGCTGAGCTATATCCCTGGCCGGGCACTCATTCATCCTACATTGCTTGAGGAGATGCCTCTTGCAGCACCCTGTATCCCTCGCATGTGCAAAAAATAGTTGCAAGGGGGCCATGACTCAGGCACAGAAGGCACTATCTCTTCTCTCAGTGTTAATATGAAAAATGTTAATATATTAAATGTTTTCCTCCCAGGACACTATTTTGAAGTAATTCTATTAACCGGTATTTGCCCAGTAACACTTCAGTTTCTTACTTTAAAAAAAAATTAGTTAAAAATTGTTGATAATTTTTACAGCTAACTGATTATTTAATGGGGGTTTGTAATACTATGCGCCATACTTTTCGTAAGTTTGAAATCTATTTAAAAGAAAGTTATAAAAGACTTAGGCCGAGCATGCTAGCCCATGCCTGTTGGCCCAACACTAGGGAGGCTTAGGCAGGAAGATGTCTATGAGTTCAAGGACAGCTTGAGCTGCATAGCAAGACCCTGTCTCAAACAAAACAAAACAAACCTTAGAGCTTCTGATTTGCAGGAGACAGATTACAAGCTCCCAGTCGTTTACGTTCCCAAATCGAAACTACTCTGAAAAGCAAAGGATTTTCTTTTTCTTCTTTTTAGTGTACATTTGAAGCAAAATTGACCTGAATTTATTTGGTACTAAACTAGGCTTGAAGCAATGAGAGTCTTTATGGTTTTTATTTGCCCTGTTTAGTAAGTAGTGCATAAAGACCATTGCAGAACCACTGCATTAACATATGCTCCATATTCTACTACAGACATTACACAATACATTGTACCTTTCTGAACTTAAAAATTACAGGCCTGGGGTATAGCTCAGTGGTGGAACTCTTGAGTTCAGTGGTATCGCATTTTGCAAGGACCTGGGTTTGATCCCCAGCGCTGTAAAAGAAAAACAAAAAGGGAAGAAGAGAAGGGAAAATTCTGAAACAAACCTGGCTCTGAAGGTTTTAGAGAAGAGCTTAGGTCTGTGCCATCTTGAGTCAATATACTTTGACTGGAAAGGAAGTTTTTCAGTCAATATGATCTTTATTTAGCCTGTGTACTCATCACCCAAGGTTTTGGAAGTTGTAAAAATCATCCTGGACTATCCTTTTATCCCTGAGACTGTTAGGTGATCAGCTGGAGGAGAATGAGTCTGTTACAGGAAATACTAGATACCAATGATCTGTGAAGACTAGAACACATGGGAACTTTTCTCTTTTTGAGACAAGCTTTCAGTATATGGTCCAGGCTGGCTTTGAACTCACTATGTAGCCCAAGATGGCCTCAAACTTAGAACAGTCTTCCTGCCTCAGCCTCCCAAGTACTGTTACAAGCATACCCCGCCATGCCTGGCCTGGAACTTAATGGTGCTGGGGATAAAACCCAGGACCTTGCATGTGCTTGGCAGTGTACTACTTGGCAGTGCTGAGCTACATCTCGAGCTGAGAAAGCATGGGGACTTTTAAGGCCATATCTCATAAGGTTTCCCTGGGCTTTGATTAGAGAAACTTTTTTGATCGCTTAGCTTAATAGTTGTACAGATTGCTTTTTTAATTGGTTTGTTTTTGCCTTTCAGAGGTATATGGAGGTCAGTGGAAACCTGAGGGACTTGTATGATGATAAGGATGGGTAAGTGACAGTTCTAGCCAGTCCAGGAGTTAGTGCTTCTGAGAGCCATGATTAAAGGACTGAGTTTGTGTTCTATCCTGTTTGGAATTTTCCTGAAATTGTAGGTTACGAAAGGAGGAGCTCAATGCCATTTCAGGACCAAATGAATTCGCTGAATTCTATAACAGACTCAAGCAAATAAAGGAATTCCACCGGAAGCACCCAAATGAGGTATGATATTTTCTCCATAAATAAATAAAGGGGGAATTTTTTTTTTTTTTTTTTTTTTTTTTGGTCTTTTTTGGGACAGGGTCTTGTTACACGGTTCAGGCTGGCCTTGAGCTCACTTTATAGCCCAGGCTGGTCTCAAACTCGCAAGATCCTCCTGCCTGAACCTCTCAAATGCTGGGATTACAGGAGTGCACCACCACACCTGGGCCAGGAAAAATATTTTTAAAGAGGATGCATTTTCTTCAAACCTACCCAAAGAGCATCCTAAAGGAAAGATATAAAGAAAAGGAGATGCGCCATTCAGATGCCCCTTCAAAAAAGAACCTCCTGAGCTGAGCATGGTGACACGCCTATAATCCCAGCACTCAGAGGCTGAGGAAGGAAGATCACCGTGAGTTCAAGGCTGGCCTGGGCTGCAGAGCAAAACCCTGTGTTCCATTCCATTTAGTTCCAAGGAACATAGTTGATATCCTACAATTAACCCATCTACCTCAGCTTTTAAGCCAAAACCACACTCTTTGACAAACCCTCACCAGTGATAGAGCATGAGCGTGATAGAAGCAATAGGGCCTGGCTCTTTATGCCCAGCGCAAAGTTGCTTTGATGAGTAATCTTTGCTTTAGAGCTCCTCATTGGGTTGCTCAAGAATTCAACCAATCTGCATCATTATCTAGGTTCTCCCTTTGCAATCCTGTCTTCTCCTTTTCGTTTTCCTCAGAAATTCCTACCTCCCATTGCTGGGCATGGTGGTGCACGCCTGTAAAACCAGCACTCAGGCGGCTAACGCAGGAGGGTCACTGGGAATCTGAGGCCAGCCTGGGCTACACAGTGAGTTCAAGGCCAGCCTGAACTATATGGTGAGACCCTGCCTCAGAAAAGAATTTTCATCCCTCTCTAAAACATGGTTTGTGCCCCTAACTCTGTCTTGAGATCTGCCTAGAGGACCTGGCTGTCAAAAATGTATTCTCTTTCCAAAGTTCATTTTCCCTTCAGAATTTAAGGAGTCCACTAGGGCCAAGGAGTAGCTCAGTGGCACACGCACCTGCATGGCAAGCACAAAATCCTGAGTTGGATTTCTGGTACCAAAAACAAAAAAAACCCAACACTCTTTCTTGAAAGAGTCCACTAAATGCCTTCCATTGCTGACCCAAGGAATTTCGGAGGTCTTAGGAATAAGACATGGCTACAAGGAAAGCAGAAGAGGATGTAAGAATTACTCTGAGCTTTCATGACTGGAACTGGAAAGTTTGTTCTTCTTGATAGGAAAAAGAAAAAAGGTGACCCATTTGCTCTAGAAAAAAAAATTTTTTTTTTTTGGTCTTTTTGAGACAGGGTCTTGCTATGCAGTTCAGGCTGGCCTTGAGCTCACTTTGTAGCCCAGGCTGGCCTCAAACTCACAGCGATCCTCCTGCCTCAGCCTCCCAAGTACTGGGATTACAGGTGTGTGCCACCACGATCGGCCTTAGAAAATGGGTTTTGACGTGTAGAATTGTTAGGTAGTGTTGTGTTGGGGTAGAATTGTAGGAACAGTTGAAATTAGGTGACTGGGGTTCATGCAAGGATGAAGGTTTTGATACAGATTTGGGGATGACATAGACTTGAAGGTTGAAACAATCATAGAGTTCTGGAAGAAAGAGAATGTGAAAGACTTGTCAGAGCTGCCCCATGTGCCTTGGGGAACGCTTTTAAGTTAATGAACAATAAGTTAATTAACAGAAAAGGAGCCTCAAAGGCTTCATCATAAAGGTCAGATCAGAAAGGCAGGCATGGTATCAATTGTTATTAATCGGTAACTGGCAGACTGCTGTTTCCTTGAAGTCATGGGGATGAAATCTGGTCATAGGGTAAAGGTATGTGATGGATAAGTAGAAGTGTGGAGTGCGGAAGATGCATGTGAAAGGCTGGCAGGAAAAGGAGGAGACCCGGAGAGTCATAAGGAGATAGGGGAGCTGCATGTACTAGGAGTGGATGGAGAAAGGAAGAAGTCAGAAATAACAGAAAGGAGAGGCTGCTCACTCGGGTAGAGTGGAGGTAAATGAAGGTAGAGTCACATCCCGAGAGTCCCCAGCAGGATGGAGTATGAGAGCTGCTGCTAACCAAAAACAAAAGCGTGGGAATCATTCTGATTTGTTAACTCTAGCCAGCGTTGACAGTGATGAGGAATAAGAAGTTAAGTGAACAACAGAAAGGATACCCAAGACATACTAAGTGAAGAAAGCAAGTCTGCTTAGTAAAGAAATGAAAAACTTTATTGGGCATGAATATGCTTATATACCTGCATGTATATAATACAGCAGTGGTTTCCAAGTTTTGCTGTATTTTTTATTTTTTATTTTTTATTTTTATTTATTTATTTATTTTTTCCTTTTGAGACAGGGTCTTGCTATGCAGTTCAGGATGGCCTTGAACTCACTTTGTAGCCCAGGCTGGCCTCGAACTTGCAACAGTCCTCCTGCCTCAGCCTCCCAAGTGCTGGGATTATAGGTGTGTGCCACCACGTCCAGCTCTTTGCTGTATTTTTTAATCAACTGAAATTTTTTCTTTTAATACTGGTACCTGCATCCCTTTGATTTATACTCCCCTCACCCCAGTAATAGCAGTTGAACTCGAGTGTCCAACATGCAAGTGGTTTTGATTTAATTAGTGTCAGTCACATCAGGATTTTCTAATGTTCCCCCAGTCATTTGCATGTGTAGAAAAGTTTCAGAGTGCTTACTGCTAGTCACGGTGGCACATGGCTGTATTCTCAGCAGTCTTGGAGGCTGAGGGAAGAGGATCTCAACTTTGAGCGTAGTCTGGGCAGTTTAGCAGCTTACACCCTCTCTCAGAACTGTAAAAAGGACTGGAGGTGTAGCTCAGTGTGAAGGCACTATACTGAGTACTCAGTATTGCAAAAAATAAAAATTTTTAAAAAGTGTAATTACTAATTTTGAGAATTATAATGGGGAAATTTCATATTCTGAGCATGTGTTACTTTAGCAGTTTTTAGTCAAGACAGTATAAGAAATTGGAGAACAGTAGTAGGCTTTTTGTGAAAAGTCAAGGTTACATGAAACAATAGCAGTTCAACTTTCTCTTTTGTCTTTTTGAAACAGGCTGTCACTATGCAGTTCAGTCTGGCCTTAAGCTCAGTTTGTAACCCAGGCTGGTCTTGAACTCACAACAATCCTCCCGCCTCAGCCTCCCAAGTGCTGGGATTAGAGGCATGTGCCACCATGCCTGGCTAGAAATCTAACTTGCTTATACCTCATTCCTAGGACATTGAAATTTTTACAGTGACAAATGTACCTGAGCTTTTGTCTTTTACTTCAGATTTGTGTGCCGATGTCAGTGGAATTTGAGGAGCTCCTGAAAGCTCGAGAGAATCCAAGTGAAGAGGCACAAAGTAAGTAGGTTTAATATTTGTCTCCAACACTCAAAAAATACAGTTTAATGACAGCTCAGGTTTGCCCACAAGGTCTCAGAGAAGTTTATACTGAAGTTTTCATGCTAGTTTTCTTTTTACTGGTTTCTGGAATAAATGTCATCCTAAATTGGCCTTGTGCAAAGTGTTGCGTTTGTGCTGTCCTCACTCAAATTCACTGGCTTAGAAAGCTGACATTTGTTCACTTGGGGAGCTTAGGGAGGACATTTGGGTGAGGGGCTGCCTTGTGGGACTTGGGTCCAGAGGCAAGTCCCAGAGAGTGGTCTGTAGCGTCTGACTCACTGACCAACATATGTGATTCCTTCAGACTTGGTGGAGTTCACAGACGAAGAGGGATATGGCCGTTACCTTGATCTTCACGACTGTTACCTCAAGTACATTAACCTGAAGGCATCTGAGGTGAGGCCTGAAAGAGGGGAGAGGTTGTGATTATAGGGTCCAAGTCAGGATGCTGCACTGGGACTACTAAGCAGGAAGCATTTAGTGTCTTCCTTGTGTTTTGTAATTATTATATAAATACTAAAGAGAATTGATAAACTTTCTTAGGATGAGGCAGCATTCATAATAAAAATCAGATATCTACAATAATGCAACAAGCATTTTATTAATAAATTTTATTTATTAATACAAGTATACTTCTATAAAAATAAGAATTTTTGTAAAATCAACAGAATACCACCCACAAGTGCTAGGCGCATGCAGTACTAATCATATAGGAGATAAAACATGATCCCTGCCAGCAAAGGGCTACTTAATGTCTTTTCAAAAAAACTCCATGAGGGATTCTCTTTTGAATCCTCATACTTAGAACAGATGTTCAATAAGTGGTTGCCATGAATGAACAAATAGGATCTTCAGAACCTTATTTTAGGATGTCAGACTCTAACCAAGAGCCTGTTATGCAGTAAGTATTTGACAAATATTTCTTTTAGTCTACTATTTGTTAAGTTGCTCGTATCTTGTAGAGTTAGTTATGTGTCTGATATTCTTCGCGGTTCAGTGGACTTAACATTCCAGTTGCTGTAGGGATTGAATGAAGGGAAAGAGAAAACTAAGATGAAGTAGGCCTTGCTGGCTTTGTTAGAGAACACTCAATTTTGATCTCACTTACTGGAGATTATAACAATATAGTTACTTAATTGACTCTCAAAACTTCTTCCTTTCAGAAGCTGGATTATATCACATACCTGTCGATCTTTGATCAGTTATTTGACATTCCTAAAGAAAGGAAGAACGCAGAGTACAAGAGGTAGGCGTTGCTAGCTTCCACACCTCCTGGATTTGACTGGAAGATGATACAAAAGTTTGAGTGCGAAGTTCTGGATTTTGTTGCCTGATAAACGTACATGAATGCTTTCTAACTTTATTGGAGGATAAGAGCTGTGAATGATGTGGTTTTAAAGTATTTGTATAGGGAGGTGCAGGGAAGGGGGATACAAAAAGAATTAGGATGTATTATACACATGTGCTAACTCCCTGTGATGAACGTAATCATTATGTAACGCAAATGTATACTTAGGAAACTTAAAACAAAAGAAAAGCATTTAGCTGGGCATGATGATACCCATCTGTAGTCCCAGTACTCAGGAAGGCTGAGGCAGGAGGTTCGCCTTGAGTTCAAGGTCAACCTGAGCTACAGTGAGATTTTATCAGAAAACCAAAGGAAAAAACAATTTGTAATACTGTGGCTTTGGGCAAGTTTGACGCCATGCACACATCTTTGATCTTAGGCCCATACTCTTTGGAACACCTAAGGTAATGATGGCGAACCTTTCAGAGGAAGAGTGCCCAAACTGCAACCCAAAATTCACGTATCACAAAGTGCTGCACTGCAATTAAACCTGAATACTGAGGTTTTAGGTTAAAAAAAAAACTCCTACATTAACATCGTTTTGTCTTAAAAGAAAAGCAATGACACACGTGGCATAGGTTCACCACCACTGACCTAAGGCCTCACAGGCTAGACAAGCACTCTGCCACTGAGCTACGTCCCCAGGCCTTCTGTGTTCTTGATTTTGTCTAATTGTAAATGAAACTCACCCATTCAGGGAACTGTTGGGAATTTAATAGGAAAAAAACCTAGATTTCCTCAGGTTGTGGCTGAAGTGAGATGCCTAGATCTGATGTCAGGTAGAAAGTTACGGTTGTGTTAATTAAGCCCCTAACTAGTGATCCTGCTTTTCTGACTTCCTCTAGTTTACTCATTTTCTTTTCCTTGTTTTTGTTTTTTGTTTTTTAAGACTGGGTCTCACTATGTAGTCCAGGCTGGCCTGAAACGTGATTCTCCTGCCTCGACCTTCCCAAATTCTGGAATTACAGGCAAGCATCAATTTGCCTGGCATTTTCTTTTTACCTGAAATCTTTTATTTGTGAGTTAAGACCTTAGTATTTGATATTATGTCATGAGGCTGGGAGAAAAGTCAGTTATAAGATATTTAAGATTGATTGTTGGTCGGGCATGGTGGCACAAGCCTGTAATTCCAGCACTCGGGAAGCTGAGGCAGAAGGAGGGAAACAGAGGCAGGAGGATTAATGAGAGTTCAAGACCAGCCTGGGCTATAAAATGAGCTCAAGGCCAGCCTGAACTGCATAATGAGACCCTGTCTCAAAAAGACAAAAAGAAAAGATTGATTATAAGCCGCATGCCTGTAAACCCAGCACTCAGGAAGCTGAGGCAGGAGAATCACCACTAGTTTGAGGCCAGCTTGCACTACAAAGTGGGCCACAATCTCCCCCCGCAGAAAATGATTGTTGAGCTGGGGGCGGAGCTCATTGATAGAGCACTTGCCTAGCACATGCAGAGCGCTGAGTTTGATCCCCTACTGTTAGAATTGTAAGTTTAGTCTGTAGGGCATAAAAGTAAATCAAAGACAGAAACCCAGGTAGCTTTCTCTGTATTGCATATCCCTCTATAGATACCTTGAAATGCTGCTTGAGTATCTTCAGGATTACACAGACAGAGTGAAGCCCCTTCAAGATCAGAATGAACTTTTTGGAAAGATACAGACCGAATTTGAGAAGAAATGGGACAATGGTACCTTTCCTGGATGGCCGGTGAGCTTCAGTAGGAGTGTAGGTGGAGGTCATGTTAGGGAACTGAACTGATTTCACAATGATCCCTGCTTCAGGACATTAGATGCTGATCCCTCAGAATTAGATGTGGCTGGCAGTGTGCCCTGCCAAGTATGCTAAGTTCACACAAGATTTTTCAGGACTCGCTTGCCATTGCTTGGCCCTGGAATTTTCACCAACCATATCATGACTGCTGCAGGTTTTTTCGGACCCCAAACTAACCAGATTATGTGGTAAAAATCTGTGTATATTTTCACTCCTGGTTATAAACTTCAGTTTTTCTTGAACTTTCAGGCAAATGGGTCATCTGCTTTCTTTACTCTGCTTCTGTAGGGGTTTGAATCGTATTCATAAATGTACATTAAAAAGGTGCCCACCCAGCCCCCTAGAATTTAGATGGCTTCCTTACCTTCAGTGTAATCAACTTGGATTTTAATAAATGGCATATTTTTCTTGCCAGAAAGAGACAAGCAGTGCCCTGACCCATGCTGGCGCCCATCTTGACTTGTCTGCATTTTCCTCCTGGGAGGTATGTTTTCTTAAAAGCAGTACTGGTCTCACCTATCCGTCTTTTAGAGGGACCCCTCACCTTCCTGTCTTTAATGCCATGAGGCTGTAATTGTAAGACAACATTTCCTAGTAGGCATCTACAAGGTATGTTGAAAAATCAAAAGAAAAAAACATCTAAGCTAGGCACGGTATTGCACAGCTGTTACCTGACATTCTGGAGGCCAAGGCAGGAGAATCACCAGCCTGAGCTACAAGTTCAAGACCAGCCTGAACTACGTAGCAAGACCCTATCTCAAAAAAAAAAAGAATGGGAGTGTAGTCCAGTGCAAAAGCCCTGTCTGTGCGCAGTCTCCTGCACGGGCTGGGGTCAGAGGGAAGGTAGGGAGCACACAGACCTGACAGCTCTGAGAAGTGTGAATGATTCTAACTACATTAAACTGCAGTAGAAGTAATGGAACTCCACCAGGATGATGAAGTCTGAATGCAGAGTCAATCTGTAGAGTTTGAACTGACTGTTAGGGATTGGGTGTGGGATGTATGGTCCTGCCACAGCCTGGGAACTCCCACACTCTAGCCTGCGTTTATTTCCCAGAAGCTATTCCTGTAATGTTGTAACTTGTTTCTCTTTTGTACAGGAGTTGGCCTCTCTGGGTCTGGACAGATTGAAGTCTGCACTCTTAGCTTTAGGCCTGAAATGTGGAGGGTAAGAAACTAGTTTTTGCATCTGTGGGTCCTGTTTGCTGTGTCTTTACTTGATCCTCTAAGTGGCTTTCATTACACTTTTTCTATTACCATATACTACAGAAATACACAAGCCTGTGTCATAAATTCACCCTGAAACCCTGTGCGTTTCCTGTCTTCTTAGCACCCTTGAAGAGCGAGCCCAGAGGCTATTCAGCACCAAAGGGAAATCCTTGGAATCCCTGGACACCTCCCTGTTTGCCAAAAACCCCAAGTGGAAGGGCACTAAGCGGTGAGTGGCTGGGGTTGCCCATGCTTATGTTTTTAGGGTTTTGTTCCCATACATAATTCCATCCAATCGAGATTTTAATTTAAAGCCTGCTTTGTCAACAGTATCAACTCATAAGGATCGAGTCTGGTCTTTATCTGTGCTGATGGCTGTGACTATTCAAGGACAGTGATTCTCACAACCCTGAAAACAGCTGTTAACCCTGATTTTTAAAGATAAAAAGACTCACAAAGTTGCAGAACGTAACACCGTCTTATAGTTAGTAAGTAGCAGAATTAGGGTATCAGCCCAGGTCTGCCTGCCTACAGAGCTTCATTCTTCTATGCATTTCCTTCCTGGATCATAAAGACTGAAATAGAAATGGTCTTGATAGGTCTTTTACCCTACAGGTGAGGTCATAGAGCAGTGGTGGTGAACCTGTGGCATCCATGTTAACTGTCTTTCAAGACAAAAGATGTTAGTGTATGACTTGATTTTTCTACACTAAAACCTCAGTATTCAGCTTTAATTACACAGTTGGCACTTTGCAATGAGTAGTGGGTTTTGGGTTGCAGTTTGGGCACTCGATCTTTGAAAGGTTCAACATCACTGTCATAGAGGAAGCCTCTGTGCATGTTAAGAAACAACGTCAGGACTTCTGAGCTGTGAGATGAACAGAAATTTACTTTCACAGCATGATGTTTTTCATGCGCTTATTTTACATATCTTTTTTTTTTTTTTTTTTTTGCGGTACTGGGGATCGAACTCAGGACCCTGCGCTTGCTAGGCAAGCACTTATTCCACTGAGCTATATCCCCAGCCAAGTGCTTATTCCATTGAGCTATATCCCCAGCCCCCATGTGCTTATTTTAAATGCAACCATGTAAGAAAAACTTCCAGACTGAGGGAGGAAAGCTTTGGGTGAAAGAAAGCACCCTTGAGTGACACAGTTTGTTTCTTCTACTCAGAGACACTGAGAGGAACAAAGATATTGCTTTCCTAGAAGCCCAGATCTATGAATATGTGGAGATTCTTGGGGTGAGTAACTAGCTCTGTTGAAGGCTATAAATGCTACAAAGTAGGGGAGTAAGAGACGTAGGAACTCGGGGTTTTGATTTGTTTTTCCAGGTTCAGAAGAGGAACGGGTAGGTGGTTAAAGTAGTTCAGCACAAAATGGGGTTCTCTGGGTTCCTTGGCCCTTCAGTAATTTCCTGTTCTTTTGCTAAGTGATTTTCCCAGGGCTCCCCAGTTCCTAGCATAAGGCCAGGCATAGTCTCACTCCCTTGTCAACATAAAATCCGGAATAGTGCAGGCTCTTTGCCTGAGCTTAGGGGAGTAGGATATGGACAGCAAAAAGGAGGCATTCAAAAGGCAGTAACAGAAAGGCTTAAAGGACTTACAGGCAGAGAAGAGTAATAAACTTAGTATAGAGCTAGCTATGAGCTTTCTCTTGGAGGTGGAAAAATGCCTAATCTGCCAAAGAAGTATAACGCAGAGAAAGGGGAGGAGAGGGAGGAACTCTGTCCCTGTCCAGGAAGAGAAGGTGGGAGAAAGTGTAGCGTATGTCTAGACAAGGTGAAGTGTCAGAGTCCTCTGATGTCTACTCTGTGCACTTGTCAGCAGCCTTGGAGCCTTTCCCCATACACAGAGCCTTCTCTGAGAAGTTGTGTACACATCACTGTGAGTTGCCGTGGACATGTTCCCTTGCCCTTGTTTGAGGACCCACCTATATGGTTGCTGTCACCAGTTGGATCTCTTATGGCTGCTTTCAGTGAAAGGTTAGCCAGCATTAGACACTGGGGAGTCACATTCTCCACAGTAAACTTGGGCTGTGCTAGTATGGGCAACAGTCTAGGTCACCAGTCCTCAGAAGATGGTAGGGAGGCCATTGCATTATGCCCTTGACCTGGGATGTCCCCTCAGAGAAGGTACTTTATCCTTTCTCAGAGAGCATTGTACTCTCCCTGCCAGGAGGTGGCAGTACTCTTTAGATATTTTATTTTATGTATGTATGTATGTATGTATGTATGTATTTTTATTTATTTTTGGTACTAGGAATTGAACTCATAACCTCAGGCTTGCCAGGCAGGTGCTTATGCCGCTGAGCTACATCCCTGGCCCGGCCATATTCTTTGAAATTCTGTGCTAGTCTAGCTTAATGGTTTCCAGTTCTCAGTATGTACTGATCAGATTGTTGCTATCACTTCGCCATTTATTGATCTCTGTTGATTTTCAGAGTGCTTTCTTGGTATGCGTGAGGCTGTGGGTTCACTCAGATCTCCAACATGGGCAAAAAAAAAAGAAAGAATGTTCCACTAGATTTGGCTTAATAAACAGATAAATTGAGCAGCAAAATGAAAACTGCAGTAGAATAGGACGATTCAGGACATGTTGTAAAGTGGTCATCCTAGTGAGGACAGTAACAACAGGAAGAAAAAGAAAACATGAGTTTAAAAAACAGGCGGAAGAAATGAGTCTTTGTTCTTTTGCTGTGTGATGGTCTGCAGCCTTACTTGAGTAATTAGCCTAGGGATGTAAAACTTGTGTTTCCTTTGGGGTCAGGTAGGGCATGCTGAAAATAAAGGGTAGTTCTGAAAATAAAGGCAGGACTTTCCCTCTGTGCAATAAAGAAACTTTAACCTTAGAAGTGAGGGGTCAGCCAAAGTTATAGGAAATTTCCCTTCCTGTTCTCTATGTCTTGCCCTGACCTTTTCATTTATGACTTGCTTTAGGAACAGCGACAGCTCACTCATGAAAATGTGCAACGCAAGCAAGCCAGGACAGGAGAAGAGCGAGAGGAAGAGGAGGAAGAGCAGATCAGTGAGAGTGAAAGTGAAGATGAAGAGAATGAGATCATTTACAACCCCAAAAACCTGCCCCTGGGCTGGGATGGCAAAGTGAGTCAGTTAGTTGCACAGCACCAATTTCTCCCTATTTCCTGTTGTGGAAACACATTATGGACCGTAGTGAACTAATAATGTTTCTCATTTGGTTTCTTGTAGCCCATCCCCTACTGGCTGTATAAGCTACATGGCCTAAATATCAACTACAATTGTGAGATTTGTGGAAACTACACCTACCGAGGGCCTAAGGCCTTCCAGCGGCACTTCGCTGTAAGGAATTCAGAGCCTTTTCTTTGCTTTTTTTTTGCCGTACTGGGGATCGAACTCAGGACCCTGCGCCTGCTAGGCAGGCGCTTATTCCACTGAGCTATATCCCCAGCCCCCAGAGCCTTTTCTCTGGGGAATGGAAGTTGAAATGTGAGATTTGTAGAGGAAAGGATAGGGGCAGCCTGTAGGAACCACTGGTGTACACCATGCAGGGCATCAGAGAAGCCCATGACATTTGGCCTTTGATACCGACTGGTGCTAGCCTTGCATACCTGGGACAGTGGGACAGTTCCTGAGCCTCATTATGGCCTTTTTTTTTGTTTTATTTTGCTTTGGTGTTTTGTTTGTTTTGAGACAGGGTCTTACTCTAATTCAGGCTGACCTTGAACTCATGGCAATCCTCCTGCCTCTACCTCCCAAGTACTGGGATTATAGGTGTGAGCCACCATGCCTGGAACTCTTGTTTGTTCTTGTACTTCTTTCTCTGCAGGTTTTTTTTTTTTTGTGGGGGAGGATCTGTTATTGTTAGTTTTTTTGGGGGGGTCCAGTTTTTGGTATTGATTAATATCCAGGGTCTGTGCACTGGGCTGTGTCCCTGGCTATTTTTAATTTTTGAGATAAGGTTTCTAATTTACTGAGTCCCCCAGGCAAGGATGGGATTTGGGGTGGGGCTGGGGACATAGCTCAGTGGCATAAGGGATTTCTGAGTTGATTCCCAGTACCAACAAACAAACAAAGGATAGGATTGGGATATGACTCCTGTCTCAGCTTCCCAGGGTGCTGGGATTATGGGTATGTATCACTGTACTCCTATAAGCATGTTTTTTTTTGTTTGTGAGACAGGGACCCGTTTTTGGTACAGGCAGACCTTAAACTCACTATGTAGCCCAGACTGGCCTTGAACTCATGACCTCAGCCTCCCAAATGCTGGGATTATAGACTTGCACCACCATGCCTGGCTTTGCTAGCATGTTAAACCGTCTGACTACTTGGTCATGTACTCCATTGTGAGGGCTGAGGAGCAGAAGGGCTATCTCCACTAGGTTTAAAATGGGCTTTGGGGTCTGGGGATATAGCTCAGTGGAATAAGGGCCTGTGTGGCAAGTGCAAGGTCCTGAGTTTGATTCCCAGTATCAAAAAAATAAATAAAATAAAATGGGCTTTTGCCTTTTTGAAAATAAGAAGAAATTAAGGTGCTAGCATTTTAATAAGCTGTTCTTGACGCAAGACTTTCTGTAGGTGGTACTCTAGTAACTGGGCTCATCCATGTTTCGTTTCTGCCTTCAGTTCTTAGTCTGGGGAGAAATTTTACATAGTGGCAAAGATTTATGCTAGACCACACCTGGAGAATTTATTTGAATTCCTCTTATACATGTGTTACTAATTGGTCCTGGGTCCTTCTGAGGCCCTGAGAAGCTCTGAATCTCTCTGTACAGTCTTGAATGACTGGAGTTGGCATCCAGGTTAAAGCCTATGTCGTTTGCCATCCAGGAGCCAAAAATGTCACTACCTCAGTGTCTCTTCCTGCACTTTCACATTTTCACTTACATCTGATAAACACTACTTACTTACAAAGATGATGCTGGCTTTTCCTACTCTCTGTGCTGGTGATGGATTCCTGACACTGTGCCAGCTTCCCCCACATCATAGGGGGTGACAAGTTAGTTTTTTCTGTATGGTCTTGACCCAGAAATTTGTAAGACTGCTAAATCTAGAATATAGAGTTTATAAACCTGAGCCAGTGCAATGCTGCTTTGAAATATCATCAGCCTTTGGTCACTTAACCGCCAGCTGGTAACAAACCACAGAAGGAATGAGCCTTTAGTTTGAGCCCTTTGCAAAGCGTCAGACTAGGGTTGCTAAGTAGAATGGGGCTAGTGCTCTTTCAGCTGTTCCCACTTTACTTTGTCTTCCTGCTTCTGTCCTTCAGGAATGGCGTCATGCTCATGGCATGAGGTGCTTGGGCATTCCAAACACTGCTCACTTTGCTAACGTGACACAGATTGAAGATGCTGTCTCCTGTAAGTATGCTTGTGGGCTTTTCCCTAGGCCAGACCAGTCACCACCACTCCACTAACTCACTGTCCCATTACCCTGCTGTACTGAAGCCCAAGGGCAGTGAACTGTGGGTAATTAAAAGCTACAGCAGTCACACGGTTACCGCATTTTTTGAGGGGAATGAGTTAGCAGTATTGTTTCTCCCTTGAGAAGTGCCCTATGCAGAGTATAAAACAGAGCTTTTAATGTGGGGGTTCTGCAAACTCTCTATGCAAGATATTAAGTGAATGGCTATATGCTTATGTTCCTGAACTGATTTTAAATACGTTAAGAATTGCCACTATAAAGGGAAAATACAGAAATGGACTCAGGACATTCATTTCTGAGGCCACAGGGCAGATACACAAAAAGACAGCAGCAGAATACTTGGTGGAGAGAAGTACATGTCAAGGAGTGTGTCGTTAGAGCTCCAGGAGCCTCAGGCAAAGGCTTCCTCTTTTTCTGGCAGTAGTAACTTTCCATTTCAGTCTTCCTCCAGACTCGTTTTTCTCCTCGTTTGTCTCTGTTGGGTTTCACTTTAGGCTGATGAGACTGAGCAGAGGAATTCCCCTTTGTTAAGTCAGAGGCACTTGCTCTTAGCTGTTCTTCGTCCACTCTTCAGCTGCTTGGTCAGCTGCTCCTTTGACTGCTATCTCAGGGTTGTCAGGTCCTACAGGTAGAGGCAAATATAAGTGATCTTATGAAGAGTTCCTTGGTCATTGACTTAGCCCCTGGATTCTGGGGGTTCTTCACTGCTTTTTGTAGGGGGTTGAACCCAGGGTCTTCATAGGAAGCTACATCCCTCACCTACCCTTTTTTTTTAAGATAAGAACTTGCTAAGTTGCTGAGGCTGGGCTTGAATTTGCAGTACTCCTGCCTCAGCCTCCTAGAGTGCTAGAAATACATATATGCACAACAATGCTCCCTGCTTGTGTGTGTGTAATAGTCAACTTTGTGGATTTCTGCTTGTTTTCTTTCATTATTATTTTATCAGTTGGGATCGTAAATGGGGTTAGAAAGAACTGTAATATGATGTGTTGCCTAATTGTCCAATTAGCTTCCTTTTTCATTTTGCCCTTCCATTTGGTGGGAGAAATAATGCAGTAACATAGCCGGAGTGGTAGCACACGCCTGTGAGTCCAGCATTCTGTGACTTCAGTGCAGGCTGTCCTCATCATCATCTTCGCTCCTGCATGTCCACGTTCTTCGGTAGAGTCTGAGGAATACGATGCAAAGTTGATACTTTTATTCAGGGTTGTTGCTGTTACCAGCCACTGTTTATCAAGTGCCTGCTATATGGTAGGTAAATGAGAGATGTTTTAGTAGGTCGCTCAAATGGTCAGAAGAAAGTAAGGTTCAGAGAAATAAGGTAACTTTTTTAATATTTTTATTTTGAGACAAGGTTTCTCTTTAAGTTGCCCACCCTGAACTTGAACTTGAAATTCTCCTGCCTCAGCCTCAAGAGTGCTGAGTGCACCGCTTTCTTTTAAATTATCTTCGTCAAATAGCTTTCTAGCTAGGCATGGTGACATAGGTTTGTAATCCTAGGGTACACTTGGGTGACTGAGGCAGTAGGATTACTGAAGAGCTCAAGGCCAGCCTAGGCTACATCGTTCATGGCTACCCTGAACTGCATGCACTGCGATACCCTGTCTCAAAAAAACAAAAAACAAGTTAATCATTAAAGGTGTTTTTAAAAAGAATCTTTGGGCCTAGGATATAGCTCAGCAGCACAGCACCTGCCTGGCAATCTCAAGGCCCTGAGTTTGAATCCCAGTACAGAAAAAAAAATAAAGAGAAACTTCAGGCATCCTGTCTTGTTACATATATATAAATTTTTAGAAAATTTTTAAAACTTTAGAATATCATTAGCAGTTCCATGATTCTATTGTCTGTATTATTTTCAGGATTTACCTCCTTATTCAGCTATCTGGATTAATCAGTTTCTCTTAACACACGTTTTACTTTAGCCACTTTTTTATTGTATTGTTTCCTACTGTCATGGCTTTGTGTGATATTTTTAAGGTCTCTACATAGCATTTGTTACTTTACTTCCCTTTCAGTGCTTTCTCTTTTCTCCTCCTTCCTACTTCCCTGCTTGCTCTTTTCATTTTTTTCTCATCCTCTACAGATCACTCATAGGTTATAAATTCATCATCCCCTCACTCTTTTTTTCCAGACAGTATTCTTCCTTTTCCTCTTTAAGTTTGTTAAGACTAACTACAGCTTTACAGCTTCCTTGCTATCTTTGTATAACAAATAGATGGTATGTACATGCTGACTCCCACGAAACTGACAGTGTTGGTAATTACTCAGTTGGACTTAATTCCATTGTAGTGGAGAGTTTCTACAATCTTTATTTCCTAATGGTGGTATAATTAATTTCTATTAATTTAGATCCCCCCCCCATTTTTTTAGCATTGAAACTAGACACGTTAAGACATGTTAGGGGCTTGTAGTATAGAGAAGAGATCTTGTTAAACTGATGCCATGCTGCCCGGCCTGTTTGCGAGAATATGCTCATCCAGGTGTGCTACTTTTGTAATTTGTTTTCTCCACGTTCTTGTGTCTACTGACCTTAGTGTACAGTAAAGGGGTTTTTGCCTTTTCTCTGTATGACCTTTTTTTGGTGTTCAGAGTTTGCCAATATCCAGCTCCCAGTCCCTGATACTGGGGAAGACACTAGGTGGGAGCAGTGAAGACAGGTGCTGTGTGTCTAGTGAACTGGACTCCTGCAGGACTCATTAAGGCGAATGTTCCTTTAGCGCTGCTGGGAAGATGTGTTCTCAGGAAGGAACCATTGGTGCAGCTCTTACCCTGGATTTCTTATAGATCATTCTGTGAAGCTTTTGTCTCTCCTTGGAGATTCTGTGGGAGAAGGAGACACTACTGTCACTTAGGTTGTGCTTGATTTTTTTTTTTTAATCTTAAATGAAGGATTTTACTTTTAAGTATGTTAATTCCACTGTAACATAGATCTATGCTTTTTGGTTTTGTTTGGTTTGGGGGATTTTTTGAAATAGATTTCTCACGTGTATTCCAGGATGGCCTTGAACTCAGTTTTGTGGCCTAAGCTGTCCTCAGACTTGGCATCAGCCTCCTGAGTGCTGGGAATTCAGGCGTGCGCTCTCCTGCATGGCTCTAGATCTGTGGTGGCTTTAGATCTGTGGTGGCTTTTTGTCTTTGTTTTTGTTTTTGTTTTTTTTAAAGAATTGGGTAAAAGACGCTAACAATGTGGTCTTGTATGGAATTGCCACAAGAAATTCCCATCTAAGTGATTGGTCACACAGTTTACTAGTATACTGACTAGATAGAAATCTGCCTAACTAATAATATTGAGTTCAAATACCACCCTCTACCTTACTTATAGTAATAGCATAGGAGATTTACGTGAAATCCAAGGGTGTGATCTATAAAAGCAATTGTTCTAAAATCATGATATCCTGTTTCTGTAGCTTTTTATTGTATCAACTACCCGATCAAAAATACGCCAGGCACAGTGGCACACACCTGTAATCCCAGCTACTCAGAAAGCCATCTCAAGTTTGAGGATGGCTGGGGCAATTTAGGCATACCCAGTCTCAAAGTTGAAAGGGTAGGAATGTAGCTCACTTCCCTAATTCTGAAAACAAAACAAACAAGACTAGGAAACTCAGTTAGTTGCCTGGCTTATTCTCAGTGAACCCATGCTGGCGCCCATAGTGATCACGTTCTTTCCTGATGGCTTCCAGATTTTTGTGAAGAGTGATGTGGCCCTTGCTGCTCTGTTCGTTCTTTTCTTCTTTTTTTTTTCTTTTTTTTTTTTTTTAGAAAACCATGGCAGCATTTTCTAGTATTTTAGTACCATTCTGGGTTGGATTCCTGAGAGGCCTAGACAAAGACTATGCCAAAGAAAGGCCCTGCTTTGTCACAGTAAATGATAAATTCTCCATTTTTTTTTCCTGATATTCATGTTCTCTGGGGCCTGAAGACTTCAGCTAGTTCGAAGCAATTAGCAAGGAAAGAAAAAATGATTAGTTGAAGACCTATGTGCCAGGCACAAATCTAGGCATTTTCTCACATATCATCTCATTTATTATTTTCTCATCCATCTTAGACTTTTTTGTTATTTTGTTTCGTTTTTGTTTTTTGAGACAGGATCTCACTATGAAATTCAGGCTAGCATTGAACTCACTAGCCCAGCCTGGCCTCAAACTCGTGCAAGTCCTACTGCCTCAGCCTCCCTAGCATTGGGATTACAGGCATGTACCCCCATGCCCAGCTTCCACTTCAGCATTAACTTTCTGTGATACTCTTTATTTTGTGAGAGATTGTTCTGCGTGATAGGAAATTTGGAAATACATCAACAACCAAGTAGTTTTACCTTCTCGCTATCATCTATTACACTTGAATCATCTTCCCTCTCTAGAGGCACACAGTCTTCCCTACTCCATGTAGGCATTTGTCCTACCAGTTTACCTTCCTGACACTGTTCTAGAGACTCAGGTTATTATTTCTCTGGGTTCGTATCTGTCCTTTCTTGGGTAGGTGTCTGATCACTGCCTTTGAAGGGGTGGGAATTTAGTAATGCCTTTACCTTTACATCTTCAAGGGGATAAGTTGTTCTTCAACTTTCAGAATTTTTATTTTAATGTTTGTATCGTCTGTTTGCTTTTGGTTTTTTTGTTTTTCTCTTTTTGAGACAGGGTTCGCTATGCAGTTCAGACTGGCCTAGAACTCACTTTATAGCCCACGATGGCCTCGAACTTGCAGTGATCCTCCTGTCTCAGCCCTGGAGTGCTGGGCTTACAGGCGTGCACCTGGGTGTATCACCACACCCAGTCTGTGTTATCTGTTGAGCCATATCTCCTTTCAGACTCTTTAGCCACAATATTTGTCCCCCCCCGCCATTTTTGAAATATACACACAGACGTTAAGCATATTTGACAATATCTAGTATCCTTTTTCTCTTTTTTGAATTTTAAGACAGGTCATTTTCTCCCGTAAGTTCTATTATTTGTTCCATATTAACTTTTTCCTTATAGAGTATCCATTCTCTATTCTAGAAGCCTTTGGTTGTATTTGATCTACCTTTTCTTTTATAACAAATCAAGATTATGGTAAACTTTGCAATAAAAGGAGTTTTGTTTATAGGTAGCCCAGAACCAAAATTCCAGTTTAGGGCATAAGAGATTCTCAAAGGCAGAGTCATCAGAGGGAGCCTGCTGGGGCAGGGAGTGTTGAGATACTGTGTGCCTGGCAGATGACCAATCTTGATCCCTACTCATTTCTCACCCTACAGTGTGGGCCAAGCTGAAACTGCAGAAGGCTTCGGAACGATGGCAGCCTGACACTGAGGTGGGTGCTCATATGGACAGCACTAGGGGGGCATTGATGACAGCTCTCACCGTGTAGAAAGGAAAGATGCTCCTTGCTTTACTGCAATAGCAAGTGTAATGCACAGAGTCTGTAAATGGACTCTTGAGACATAAGCCTCACTTAGTTGGGATATTTGTTACACTTTATGTCTTAAGACAGGTTGTATTCTCCCTCTGAAATTTTGACATGGCAAGCAGGGTACTGGGTCTCTTGTCCTGCCACAGAGATTCATAGAGGAAGATGTCTGTATCATACAGTAGCTCTGGAGAGAAGCATCTGATAAGAGACAGTCTTCTAGGGACAGGGAGGTGTCCTTTTGGTCTGGAGATTGTCCTCCAGCATCAGGTTTCAGCTGTAAGGAAGTTCTGTGGTGACTGACCCCAAGTCCCATAGGAGTGGCAGTAGGCTTCATTTTAGGTTGGTGGTTTTCAGTATTTCTTGAGCAGCAAAACCCTTTTCAGCTGTAATGCAGAATTCCAGTACATAAAGTAGAGTAAAGCAGCTGGGCGCGGTGGTGCACAGCTGTAATCCCAGCACCCGGGAGGCTGGGGCAAGAGGGTCGTTGCAACTTCAAGACCAGCCTGGGCTACACAGTGAGCTTAAGGCCTGCCTGAACTTCACAGTGAAATCCTATCTCAGACCCCCACCCTCCCAAAACAGAGTAAAGCTGAGCTGCCCTGGAAGTCGGGAGGCTCAGCCCTCTGTGCCTTCCTCTCAGCCCCCACTGTGGCTCCGGAACAGAAACGTAGGCTTTTTGAGAACCATTTGAAAGCTAGCCTTTCTGAACCAGTGTTCCTCATCATAAGCACAGTGATTTGAATAAGCCCTTTTCCCAAGTACCCTGAAGGATGGGTCATGACCAGTACAATTCTTGATGTCTAGAAAAGAATTTAATTCTCGAGGCACCTCAGTTGAGAAAGACTGTCTCAGATGAACACCAGTCTCAGGGTACCAGGATATGCCGTGGAACTGTGTATGCCACGGAGATTGGTTCCAAACATTTCTCTTGGGGAATATAGCTAACAAAGTGTACCCCTTCCTTTTTAGGAAGAGTATGAAGACTCCAGTGGGAATGTTGTAAATAAGAAAACATATGAGGATCTGAAAAGACAAGGACTGCTGTAGTGTTCAGGGTTGTAGCTCAATTTCTGAGCTTGCCCAGTCTTCCCTGAGGTCTGCTTTTTCTATTTCTCCCAACCAAATGCTGTTAAAGACTCCTTGCTATGTAGTTTCATAGTCTGGCATGCATCTTGTAGAAACAAGGCATGCTGGCAGATTGCAGGGTTGAAATGTGTTTTATCTTTGTTTTATATTAAAAATGATTCTGTGGGAAAATAAAACCAGCCTTTGTTTTCAATGTGTCTTATTTTGAAACCCAGAATTATGAGCTAATGTAATCCTTTAGTTCTTAATGGCTCCCCTACCTCTTTCTCACCAACTTTAATAGCAGCTGAGATTAATGAGCACTTGTTAATGCCACATGTATCACGTTAAGTAATTCTACCCTGACCGCTTCCCCACCCCCGGCCCCTTTGCTGCCGCCTGCTCGAGTGAGCATCACCTTTGGGTGGGCCCTGCCCTCAGCTACCCTCAGCTGCCCTCAGCCCCCCTCAGCCCCCATTGGGTGCATACCCCAGGAGAGGTCAGCAAGGGCTGCTCCTGAGAACCAGGTGCGGCCGCACAGCTTGCCTTTCTAATTTGCTTTTGTAAAGGGCGGAGTTGGTGTTTGGAATTGGGCGGCAGCCTTCTGCCTTCCCCACCCTCAGCAGGCTGGCTCACAGTGGAAGCAGGACCAGCATGACTTCACCATGCTGGTTCAGAATAAGAGGCTTTGGTGATCTTGTCTGCCTTTTCTTCTACAGGATCCTTGTCTGACTACAGAAGTGTCTAATGATCTCGTGTTCCCAAACCCAGACAGTGATATATGTAAGCCCAGCCCACCGAAGGCCAGTGCCTGTTCTAGAACTGGATTCCCCGGGGGCCCTTTTCCCCCTCACCACTCAGCTCTTTAGTTTGTTGTTCATATATCGGATTTTAAAAATCCCAGCACTCAGGAGGCTGAGGCAGGAGGATTGGCATGAGTTTGAGGTCAGTGTGGGCTACATGTTGAGTTCAAGGACAGCCTGAACTACACAGCCAGACTCTGTCTGGGAAAAACAAAAAAACCCAACTCTGCAGCTGGCCATCTTCCTCACATTATTGCCCTAGTTATCTTCTTGGCGGTAAAGATTCCACCACTTCCACCTCTTTACTCTGGGTCAGTATTTTCTTTCCTGGTCCAACTCATCCCTTAAGCAACGGCTCACCTATTTGCGCTTAGCCTCCTCCAGTTACTTAAAACCCAAGTTTTACACCTTCACAGGGCCTGAGCTTCTAAAACACAATAAATGGATAATTATACCTAATGCGCCAACTAGAAACCCACTGCTCAAATTTGGCCAAGGGTGCAAAAAGACTCTGCCATTTGAGAAGAATTAGTCTTGAGAATGGGGAACGTGGGGAGCAGGCATGCCTCCAGCCTTCCTGTTACAGCTGCACTGGGCTTCCCTAGGAATGATCTGCCTTCCAGTTGTCCCATTCTTCAGAGCCCCCCTAGGACTGGGTGCCTGGGACTCCACGGTTAATGCAGTGGCCTTACGGTGTGGCAGGATTGGGAGCCGGTCCTATCATCACCACTGCAGTTAACTGCAGTCTTCCTGTGAACCTTATGCCAGGACACCCTTGGAGGGAACCTGGGCTTACCTGCTGCAGCAAAGGCTTCTCTTGTTCATTGGTTATTTTCTGGCAAAGTTTTTGCCAGTCACAGTGGTGCACGCCTATAATCCCAGCTACATAGGAACCTAAGGCAGGAGGCTCTCAAGTTTGAGCCCAGCCTGGGCAACATAGCAAGACTGTTAAAATAAAAAGGGCTGGGTATGTAGCTCAGTGCAAAGGCTTGAGTTCAGTCTCCAGTACCACACACACATGTATACATAGATAACTTTTGTGTCTATTATGTGCCAGGCACAGCTAGATTTACACACCTGGGAAATTAGGTGAAGATAGGATGTGAGCAGAAGCCAGAAGTAAGGAGACAGTTGCAACATTTGTGGGTGGGCAGGAAGAGCCCCTATACCCAACTCCATTCATCCCTCAGAGGCACAGAGCTGTTAGCTGAAGTACAAGCACACCAGAGGTTCTCGGAGGGCCTCCCTGAAGTGGACTCCCTGGGGTATGCTATAGGAGAATAGAATTTCAGCTGACTAAACTGGGAAAAGAGAAAAGGGTTGCCTTTTCTTGGTTTAGATCACCCTTTGTTTGGTTTTGTTTTTTGAGGCAAGGTCTTGCTACGTAATAGAGGCTGGCCTTGAACTCACTTTGTACCCCAGGCTGGCCTCAAACTGATGGTGATCTTTCTGCCTCAGTCTCCTGAGTGCTGGAATTACAGGCCTGCATCACCATACCCAGCTATATCAGCCATTCTTAATCTTTTTAGGATCATGGATACCTTTGCAAATACAAAGATAACTGTGGACTTTGTTACTAGAAAAATAGGCATGTACATAACATTTTTGCAGCTTCATGAACTTACAAATTCCCAGATGTCCATATTTCGTTGCTGAGTCTAAAGAACCTCGTATTTACCAGGTTGGAGTTGTGGCTCAGTGGCACAGTGCTTGGCCAGCGTGTGCAAGGCTGTGGGTTTGATCGCCAGCAATGCCAGTAAGGAACCTCATCATCACATGTGGGATCTGAACCTCTACCAGGATGCTCACAGTGGAGAACAACTCACTTGGTTCCCTACAAGGAAGAGAGTGGGGAAGCCAGGGAAGTGTCTGGGGTGGGCATGGGGTTCTCTTCACCCTTCTGCTGACCCCTGAGGTTGATCCTGGGACAAACCCTCCCCACGAGTAAGAGTTCTCACTCCCATCTCTGAGAGGAGGTGAGCAGATCTGTCTGGCCTGGACCCATTATCTGTCTCTTCTGTTCTCATTGAGCTCAGCTGGTGCCAGAAAACTGCAAAGCACGCACCCTAAAAGTAGCCAATGTGTTAGAGCAAGCAAGGGACAGATAAAGTTTCAAAATTGTTATCCTCCATATTTTTCTGTCTTTGGGGTGATAGCTGCCTCTGCCCTAACTAATCCTTCAGGTTCTGCCGTCGGACCCACTAGGATGCTGGCTTCCTTTCCTTCCCGTCTTTTCAGAGAGCCCCCTTGTCTCTAGCATTCTGATCCAGTACAGAAGGCACCTTCCCATGCTAGGGGGTATTGGGATGAGGGTCCCCCAACCTGCCCAAGCTGCTGACTGCCTTGGTAGCAACTCCCTGCCTTAACATTCAAGTTGCAAACTTTCACAGGTGTACTATGCAGTTGGCTTACAAATGAATCCCAACTTACGGACAATTCTCCCGGAAAGAAACTTTGTAAGTCAGGGACTTACTGTATTTTTTCCTGACAACAGTCTGGACATCAGCTCTGCCTTCTCCTTTTGCACATGGCCTTTGTGTGTCCTCAGTGGTGGCAGTATCAGAGCCACCAGATGGAGAGGCAGAGAGACAGCTGCCAGCTTGCAGGGGCCATAGCTGCAGCCTCACTGATGGGTGCATACACTCCTCCCCTAACCTGCAGGTCAGGTGTCTACGGCTGGGATGTGGAGAGCACTGGCACCATTTTCTCTCGCGGGGGTGGGCTGGAGTCTGCACAGACTAAAGTAGATGAGCAAGAAACTCCAATTAAGACAGGCTAGGAGGAAGCCAGGTAGGCTTTGCTTTCTGATTCTGCTGGGTGCCTGGCCCTGTCATGCTCCTGAGTCGTCTCTCCAGCTCATCTACCTAAATCAGGGAGGCAGAAAAAACGCTTTTTTGGAAGGCCTGGGCTCTTATTTTCACAAGGACACCAGAACCTGAGTAGAGCCTTTGGCCCCTTAACCCATTAGCCTTTGGGGTTTGCTCTCCTTAGAGAGGTGCTGACTGGGTGAAAATTACTTCCTGAGTGGCAGGACCACTCCCTGGGACGGGAACCACAAGGAAGTTGAGGCTCTGGGGGCTGGCAAGGGGTGAGGGTGGAGAGAGACAGTGCCCCTATAGCCACGCTTCACCTCGGCACCCTGCATCCTGAGTATGGCTCCATTTCTGTACTGCCACCATCAGAAGGAGGCCAGCTCAGAGGAGGTCTTTGCTGCGGGCTGTCTGTATCACAGCATCCTGGCCGCTGACACCAGGAGACAGAGCTGATGGCTGGTGAGGACGATAGCTATGAGGACAGGGGAACCCACGTCTTACTGCCCCTGGCAATGACAGGACCTCTCGGGGTTGGAAGGAAAGACGGGAATAATGCCCACTCTTACCTCCAGCTTTTCTGCCTTGCATGGGAAAACCTAAACCTAGGCTCAACAGACATTTCCAGGTCTGATCTTTCAGAACTGGGGGAGTCTGGGTGTGGTGGTACAGGCCTGTAATCCTAGCACTCAGGAGGCTGAGGCAGGAGGATCATTGTAAGTTCGAGACCAGCCTGTGCTAAGTGAGCTCAAGGCCAGCCTGAACTGCATAGTGAGACCCTGTCTCAAAAAGACCAAAAACAAAAAAAAACCTGGAGAGGGAGAGTCTGGGATTCAGAAATCCATAGTCTGAGAGCTACCTATTGCCCTTGGCTCAGCTCTAATTTAAAAGACAAGGTGAGAACTGAGCCCTAAGAACTTTTGGACAAAGTGAGCCCTGACTCCTGACTCTCTCTCTGGCCCAGGGTTTGCCTGGCTTGGGCTCTGAGGAAGCCCGTTACCCACCTACTCCCAAGCACCTTCTGAGGTTGGATGCAAATAAAGCCAAATCGGAGGCACCTGGTATCTATTTCCTGTTGCTGCACCTGCTCCTACTCTGCCTCCCCCGGGGCTTTGGATGTCACCGTTGCCATGCCAACAGCCACATTCACTCTCAGAGGAGCTGTTACCCAGATGAAGGTTGCTTTGTGCCCGCCTCATACTGCTCTCTGAAGGTACGACTTCCAAGAAACAAAAGCTGAGCCTCTCAGACATCTTATCCTCTACAGATTGGCCTCCCCTGTCCCTCAACCTTGATTTATTCATCTGCACAAAGCAGTAACTAAGATGTGTTTCCCGCCCTCGCCTGGGTTGCCGGGGTCTGGTCCTTCTCTTTCTCCAGCTCCTGCAGCATCTGAGCAGATGTCTGAGGCCGGTGGTTGTCATAGGCCTGCTGTGTTCAGAAGTAGCTGTTTGCAACCCAGAGAGCCCAACCTTTCCTGGACTCTGGCCAATCCTAAGGCAGGCTTACTGCTGGGCTGTGGAACTGCTTACATTTTGCCCTGACCTCATACTTTTTCCACTTAAGCACTGCTGGATCTTCCTTGACTTGTGACCTTTGGGCTGGTGACTCCATTCAGGGGCTCACCTCTCATTTTCCTCCTGGTCTTCCTGGCTCCTGTCCAGGTAAGCAGCATGTTACCTGAGTGATGCCCCTATGGGGTGAGGCTGCAGTGTTCAATCCCACCCACAGACATGCAACAGTATCCACTGCTTCTGAGAGATGTGCCCCCAGGAGGCAAAGTTCCCCAACCTGGACAGCAGAGTGCGGGCCTGGGGAGCACTGTCGTGAGGTGAGGGGCTGGGACATGATGGGGCACCACTTTGCGGTAAAAAGCAGTGGAGGGGGCACTGGAAGGGCTGTGACATTCAGGTACAGTTGGGTGCTGGGGAAAGAGATTATGAAGGGAGGAGACCACTTGGGATGCTGGGAGAAGTCATGCAGTGGCCCAGGACTAGCTGTCACCCTGTGCTCTTTGTGCCTGCACTCCTCTTTAACTATGTAGTACAAGTCAGCACTTCCCACTATGCAGACCCACGCAGCCTCAGTTGTGAGGAAGGAACTGAAACTTGTCCTAACCCTGGCCTGCTATGCAAGGACTCAGAGCCCAGCCCAGTGGTGCTGTCCTGTAGCCTGCTCTGCCTGGTCCTCAACAGGTCAGCCTCAGCCTTGGGTGAGGAAGCCCAACCTGGCAGCCTGCAGTCCTGAGCCCCACCTCACCTGCCCAGCTCTTCTTCCATTGCTACTGGACCACAAACCCAGAGAACTGCCCCCGCAACTCCAGCTCTGCCCTACTCTTTAAAAAACCATCAAATAGTTCAGTTTTCATTGACCCCCCCCTTCAATGAATACCCTAACTGCTAAACCTTGACTGGCATCTATCTGTCCTCCCTGATGGACTCCCCGAAGCTCACCTTTCTACTGTCCATGTCCCACTCCCTACAGACCTCATTTCCTAACACCTGCCTTCCCCTAGATTTCCCTTTGTCCACAAGTTCCGAGGACATATGAGTAAGCACTGTCTTTATGCAGGTGATAGCAGAGAGAGGGGTCGTGGTGGAGTTACCCACATGCCCTTTGGAAAGTGCAGAGGTCAAGGCTTTGTAGAGGACCTGAACCGCCACCCCCTCTGGAGGAGTCAGCTCTTCTCCAGGCAGCACTGCTCTGCTCCCAGAAGTAGACCACATGGCCCTTCCCAAGGCCAAGTGATTCCCACTCCCCCACTGATGGCCACCACCTTGTCTGCTGCTTCTAAGAGAAATGTGAGTGTCTCATTCTTGCTTGCTTGCTTTGAGAGGTGAAGGAAGGAATAAAAAGGGCGTGGTGTCTGGGGCCAGTGACACATGCATGGTGGGGCTCTGTCTAGCAACCAGCCCTCAAACTTACCCTTTTTCTTCCAGAAGAAAATTGGCCACCTTCTCCTGCCAAGGCAATTACTGCGCCAAAAGCAGGGGGCTGTAGCCCTGTGCCTGAGGGTTTGAACTTCTATGTGGTGGCACCAGGGGTGCTTCAGTGATTGGGGTGCCATCTTCCCTCAGAACTGCAGGTCCAGAGGGGTATCTCAGTAGCCTAATTTGGTTAGTAGCCTAATATGGAGCTAGATCTACAGAGAAACATTCTGCATAGGGTCTAGCAAGCTCGACTCTCTCATCTGCATGGTGGTAAAACCTGGGCACGGGTAAAGTTTTCTCTGTCTGTGTGATCTCTGTGATGTGCCTCTTGTTCATGACCACTCTGCATGTTTGCTGGGAACTGGCTGACCGACTCCCTGGAGATGAGCTGAGGGATCAGGAACGTTCAGCTCAGACCATGTTTCATTTAACAAATTCTGCCTCCATTAGTGAGGGGAGAATGAATAGTCCTCTCTTCTTGCAGCTGAAGTGGTCCAGTTTATGCTGCTATGCAAGGTGCAGGCAATTCTGCATGGCAGGGACCCCCAAGTGTCCTGGGGCTGGGGTTTAGCCCCAAGGCCGAGAGTGCTGTCAAGCTTCGGCATCAGGCAGCTGCCTCCAACTGGATGGGAACATCCACCTCAACTATGCAGCTCCAGTGGCCACCAGGACCCCCTTGCTCTGGGCCCTGGCTGCTCCTCCACACTGCTCTACTACCATCTTGGTTTTCCTAGCTGGGCCCAGCAGAGTAAGCAAGCAGCAGCCAGGAAGTACAGCCCTGCAAACCCTCAGGCCCACCTGCTTCAACTCTTGTATCTGCATCTTTAAGCGGGAGAGATTTATCAAATCTATGGCTCTTGCCTGGAAGCTCTTCACTCCTCCATTCCCAAGGCCTAGGCTTTCCGGGGACAGGACATTAGCCCAGATTCCAGGGAGGGGTTGGAGTTTGTCTGTAAAAATAGTGGAAATCCTTCTCATGCCTAGCCAGTGGGAAGACTCCAGGATCCATCAGAGACAGCTTCCTCATCTGTAGGAAGTACCTGGTCACCTCCCATTTTCCCTGCTCCTGGCCTTTGACATTGAGATGAGAGTGGAGTTGGGGTTCCCTTGGTTTCATGCAGTAACTTCCACCCACTTGATCTCTAAAGGTTGGAATGGACCCCATTCCCTCTCCTCCCCCACATGACTTTTAAGTGGAATTCCAATGAACTTGATCTCCCTTTGTGCTGTGAATGTTCCCAGGAAGAGACAAGGGAAGAAGATATGTCTGTTTCTGGAAGGGGTTTACATATGCAAGTTGATTGAGTTGTTAGAGCACAGCAGAGGGAAAGAGGAGAGGATGCTTTGAAATCACAGCACCCCAAGTGAGAGGTGTGTTCATTAAAGACTGAGGATGTAACCTATTGGTAGAGCACTTTCCTAGCATGCCCGAGGCCCTGAGTTTGATTCTCACCACTGCAAAAGTAAAGATAATTCACTGAGTAATGCACTACTATATTTTCATTTCTTGTCTTTCTGAGACAGGGTCTCGCTATGCAGTTCAGGCTGGCCTCGAACTCACTTTATAGCCCAGGCTGGGCTCACTCACAATGATCCTCCTGCCTCGGCCTCCGGGGCACTAGTGCTACAGGTGTGTGCCACCATGCCCAGCAGTAATGCATTACTGTAATTCATTAAATAATTCACTCAGTTCTGAGGGTCACTGTGTGCCCGAAACTGCTGGGGTGCTGGGAAGACATAGGTTTAAAGAGTGCCATCCTACAATCCCTTATCTGAGGTAGACACTTTGCCCATCTGGACCAATCTCCGCGTCTCAGATGGAGACAATGAGGTCCAAAAGAAGAAAGGTCTCTCCCCAGAGGTCATGGGCGGCAATCAAGAAAGGAGTCTTGGGAGCAGTAAATCCTCCCCATAGTTACTTGGGGGAGTTTCAGTAGAGGGCAGAGCTGTCCCTCTTGGAGTGAGAAGAGTTGAAGGTGAATTTAGGAGAAAAAAAATTGTAATTATTTTCCCCTAAAATAAACGTGGGCCCTGTGCAGAAACCCGCAGCCGCAAGACGGAGGGTTGAGGGTTAGGCGCATGGCATTCATTAGAAAACCCATAACAGCGAGTCTAGTTTATCACAGAACCTAGGGGGTTAACAGAGGGCACGCCGGGACTTGCAGGCTGGTTGACCCTCCTGAAGCGCAGGGTCCTCTGGGAAATGTAGTCTCTGACCCAGACCGGGCTCCGACTCCCGCCATCAGCGGTGACAGCTCAGGAGGTTCCGGTAGGTGGCAATGACAGGGGGCGAGAGTGAGTACAAAGCAGGAGGGAGTAGGTGAGGTGGCAGCTGGGACCCCTGCCCTGTGACTACTGGACGGGACCCCCTCGGCCTGTGGCTGATGCAATGGGGCCAGCTGGGTGGGGGGAGGGGCAAAGAGCAACGGGACACTTTTCCTGTCTGCAAAAAAGACGAGGCCTGGGTTACTTCTAGGATAGGACCCTCCCTACCAGAGAGTAAAATGTTCCCCTAATCCTATTCAGATACACCATCAACACCTCCCAGAGAGGCTCCAGAAGGACAGATACTGCCTCCCCTCAAAAGGGAGGCAGAGCCCTACCCCAGGGGCAAAGGGTCCAGGCTCCTCTCTCCAGTAACAGGACCGGGCATCCTACTTCCAACAAGTAGACAGGACTTTACTCAGGGGCTAGTGGATGCCTTCCCAGATAGAGGGTGGCATAGCACATTACAGATCTGACGAGGGGAAAGAGACAAAGTCCCTCGCTAGAAATCTGAAAAGGTCCATTTGCAGGAGAAGGATCAGGCCTACTCTCCCCTTTTCTCTTCACAAAAGCCCCTGTTTCCTGCCCCACAGCATCCTAGGGCAGCTGGATCACCCTGAGGATAATTTTTTTGACCAGAGGAGGCTCCCTCGCATCTGCCCTCCCCCAGGGAAGGTCTGCGCAGCAGGGCCAGCATGGACCAGTCTGTGGCCATCCAGGAGACTCTGGCAGAGGCGGACTATTGCATCACCATATCCTTTCCCGCTCTGAGCTGCCAGCCCAGGCCTTGGGAAGGAGAAAAGGTGTCTGCCATGCTCTTCCCACTCTGTGAGCTATCCTGGGAGAGGGAAGCAAATTATACTAAGTACTTGAGTGGTCCAGGACTCTGCCGCATGCTTCACACAGGTAGCTCTCCTCCCAAAGCCCTGCAAAGTTGGGGTAATAATGAGGACGGGCAGACAGGTGAAGTGATTTGCCCACATCTACACAGTGAAGGGATGGAACGGGCAAGGGCAGGGAGGGCAGAGTGGGCTGGATTGGAGAGGTGTGGCCTCAGCTTTCAGAGTTTGGTTTTCCTTGACTGAGCAGCAGGCAGTACAAGCAGTACTGTGTGAGGGAGACAGCAGGCAGAGCCGCCTGCTAGGGCTTGTGCGCCACCGCCTGGAACACGGGGGCCAGGAACACGCGTGAGTGAGGGGCTCCGTCTCTGCCTGTTGGGCAGGTGGTTAGTCTCCTCCGTATCCTCCAGCCAGGCTTCACCCATCCCGCCAGGGCAGGGTCTGAATCATTATCATAATGGTCATGTTATTTTTCTTTTTGTAGTAGTGGGGATCGAACGCAGGAAGTACTGAGTTACACCCCAGCCCTTTTTATTTTATCCCGTCTTTTTCCCTCCAGTATTGGAGATTAAAACCAGGACTTTCACCCATGAGCTACATTCCTGGCCCCTATTTATTTTTTGCTTTCGCTTTGTTTTGTTTTTTTTGAGACGGGGTCTCACTCTGCAGTTCAGACTGGCCTTGAGCTCACTTTGTAGCCCAGGCTGGCCTCAAATTTGCAGCAATCCTCCTGCCTCAGCCTCCCAAGTGCTGGGATTACAGGCATGCACCACCACGCCTGACCTTATTTTTTATTTTGGAATGGGTCTTGCTGAGTTGCTAACCCAGCTCATGTTCAAAGTTGTTTTTTTTTTAAGTTTTGAATCATACTTCTGGTTTTCCCCCGGTTTTTAATTTTTATTAGTACATATTTGCAATACATGATGATTACATTCATCATGGGGAATCGGTAAATATACATGGCATAGCTTAAATTTTTTTGTGTCCTCTTTATCCGGCCCTAGGTTCAAACTTGAGCCCCCTGCCTTAGTTTCCTAGAGTGCTAGGATTACAGGTGTGCACTGCAGGCCCAACTAAAAACTCAGCCTTGACGACTTCATCCATAAGTTGCAGTCTCTGTGGACTTTCTTGAGATAGTTTGAGGAGTGTGCGTAGTCATCGCACTGCCGGCCCAGCACTAGGGACCCACAAGGACATGTGAGCACCCAGGACCCCCAACGTGGGCCTAAAGCACAGCCAATGGCCCCAGCCCTCATTTCTGCTTCCTGCCTGTAGTCTCTTCCTGTACACGCACCGGAGGATGGCCATTACTGGGGATGATGTCACTTTGGACCAGATAGTGCCAGTCTCGCGGGACTTTACACTGGAAGAAGGTACTACAGGGGGCTGGGTGGTATGGACACGTCTCCTCTGGATGCTCCCCAGTTCACCTGTGCCCTGTGAGGGTGGTGGGAGGAAGACGGATGCTGAGCCAGGGCTGCTTAGTTGCTAAGGATGCCCTGTCTCCTTCCCTGACAGTGTCCTCAGATGGCGAGCTCTACATCCTTGGTGAGTGGTCCCCTCAGTCTGAGGCCCGCTGGGGTATTGGGTACGGGATTTTCAGGGAGAGAGCGGGTGTGAAGTACCCTTGCTGTGGCAAGCGGACCCTGCATGATGGCCTTGCACACCTCCTGCGGCTCATCAGCAGCCCCCACCCCTCCACTCACTGCTCCCATTGCCTGACCCCAGCGTCCTCCCACAGCAGCGTTTCCTCCTCGAGAACGCAGTGCAGCTCCTTGCCCTTGCCTAACTCCTACCCACCTTTTAGGGGCTCAGGCCACACATTCCTTTTCCCAGGAAGCCTTTGACTGATGAATCTTTGAAATTGTGTCTTTATTTGTTTGTTTTGAGACAGGGTCTCTCTTTGCAGTTCAAGCCAGCCTTGAATTCATTATGTAGCCCAGGTTGGCCTCCAACCAGTGACTGTCCCCCTGCCTCAGCCTCCAGAGTGCTAGAATTACAGGAATACACCAGCACATCCAGCCTGAAATTGTATCTTGCTGATACACGTGCCTTTTTCTCATTCTTACCAGCCCTCTGTCACTCACAGTGATGTGTTTGTATTGACTTGCCTAATGGCTGGCCGTTTTTGCTTTCCCAGGGCTGTGGATCAAACCCAGGGCTTTGTGCACGCTGGGGAGTGCTCTACCCAACCCTTAATTTTTATTTTGCAACAGGGTCTTGTTAAATTGCTAAATTCTCCAGGCTGGCCTTGAATTTGTGATCCTCCTGCCTCAGCTTCCCAATGTTGGGATTATAGGCATGTACCACCATGCCCAGCCTATTCCACTTTTTAACTCCAAATTCCCTGGTATGTTTGTTAACCTCATAAGACTGAGAGCTGATCTAGCTGCCTCAGAACCGTGATTCAAACTCAGAATCCAGATTCTGGGCCCCACACTTGTTTTTGTTTTGAGACAAGGTCTCAGTATGTAGTACAAGCTCATATTTCGTTGTTTTTTGTTTTTTTGTGGTTTTTTTTGTTTGTTTGTTTTTTGGCGGTACTGGGGATCGAACTCAGGACCCTGCGCTTGCTAGGCAGGTGCTTATTCCACTGAGCTATATCCCCAGCCCCATTTCATTGTTTTTTGTACAGGCTGCTATGTAGCCTAAACTGGGCTCAAATTCCTAATCTTCCTGCCCCAACATTCTGAGTGCTGGGATTACAGGTGTGTGCCACTGTGCCCTGCTTGCAGCCCACACTCTTAATCCCTGTGCTAGATCACTTCTGTTCATTAGTTTGGCACATACTTTCAATGAAATACTTTTTCTTTCTTTATTTGGCACATGCTTTTGAGTGCTCACTGGGTACCACTGGGCATACGTCTTAAGCTATGAACAAGCTGTCTTCAGTCTGGCTTCCTGATGAAACGTGTGTTTTCTACACCATGGTATTCCTACTTGCCAGCACAGTGCCTGGCACTGTCCGATAGGCTGACTAGTGGACAGTGCCTGGCACTGTCCACTGACTAGTGGACAGTCCCTTGGTCACTTTACATGCTTTTCATTCCACCAGTAGGGGAAGAGCCTACAAGTCCAGAGAACTTGTCTCTTTCAGTTCCCTTAGCACTGCGGTGGTGAAGCTTACTGACTTTTCAGAGACTTAATTGACCCCCTCTATAGAGTGGGGTGATGTTCATTTGGAACTGAGGGTACAGAGAGGTCCCCTCCCATCCCTGCCACAGCCCTGAGTAAGTTGCATAAGGCCCAAGGGCTTCGGGAGCCTGGGCAGCTGATTCTCCTTTCCAGGGACTCTACTCTTAAAATGCAGCCGACACTCAGCTCCTGGCAGCCAAGGGCTCATTTCTTTATCCTCTGTGCAGGCTCGGATGTGACTGTCCAGCTGGACACAGCAGAGCTCAGCCTCATATTCCACCTACCCTTCGGCTCACACAGCAGGATGTTCCTCCAGGAAGTCGCCAGGGTCTGTCCAGGTAGCTAAGACCCCAGGCTCCCTGTGAGGGTTGGCAAGCAGGGACCTCTCCCTGGCTAACTCACTCTAGCCGACTGTCCAGGAGTCTCACTGCGCAGTTTCTGTGCCTTCTTAAAGCTGCTGACATGAAGCTGCAGCGCCCTAGCCTACCTGCCGAGCATGATGTTTGCATTTCTGTTTATGGTTTCTGGACCTGGTATTAATTATGGCAGGGCCCCTTTGCCCTCCTAGTTCTGGGCAGGGCTGCAAAGGGCAAGGTCTATGGCCCTGATTCAGAACCTTTGACAAGCTGGCAAAACTAGCAGCTTCTAGAAGCCCATCTCCCTCTCTCAGCTACCCACAGCTAAGAACCAAGGGAAGTCTGTCATGTGGGCTCCTGTGCCCTTGAACTCGGCTGTCCTCCACTGCAGCTCAAAAGATGGTCTCTAGGACAGAATTTGTTTAGATCAGAGATCTGCCTGGCAGGTGAAGAAGGCTTTATGTATAGAGCAAAGGACATGCAAATTCAAGCTGCCAGGTGCCAGGGCCTAGGCAGTCACCCAGTACTCTTGGTTTCCTTTCAAGGTAATGTCTCTGTGGGGATGGAGTAGAGCTCGATTTCTATGACAGTCTCACTATGGTCTGAACCTCAGGGCTCCCAACTATTTCACTTGATCTTCCAGGAAGGGGACTGGCTTTGAGGAAAGGGAGGTAGAAACAAGAAGATGTAGCTATAAGTTCCCGGCTAAGGAGTTTAAAATTTATTACATAAGCAGGAGGAATTTTATCTCTAAATCTTAGAGTAAGAAAGATAATTTCTTGTATGATTATTGATAGTAGTTGTAGGAGGGGTAGGGGTAGTAATAATAAAGCACTTGAGCATTCCTAATCTCCAAATCCCAAATCCAAGTGGCTCCAAACACCCAAAACTTTCTGAGTGCCAATATGATGCTACAAGTGGAAAATTCCATACTGTTAAACTTTGCTTTATCTACAAAATTTTTTAAAATATTGTATAAGCTGGGCATGGTGGTGCATGCCTGTAATCCCAGGACTTGGGAGGCTGAGGCAGGAGGATTGCTTTGAGTTCAAGGGCATACTGGGCTACATAGTGAGTTCAAGCCCAGCCTAAACTACGTAGTAAGACTCTGTCTCAAAAAAAAAAGGACTGGGGATGTAGCTGAATGTAAAGGCCCTGAGTTTAATCCCAGTACCAAAAAAATATATAGATAGCTTTGTTAATAAATTATTTAATATAATGTATATTTAAAATTTACATGTATCTACCCCTTTTGGAGGGAGGGCCAAGAGGCTTTTTTTTTTGTACCAGGAATCAAGCACTTGCTGGGCAGGTGCTTGTGCCACTATATTCCCGACCCTACATATATCAAATTACCTTCAGTTTATATGTATAAGGAATGCATGAAACATACATGAATTTCCCATCTAGGTTTGCATCCCATTTCTAAGATATTTCATTGTCTCTACGCTGTCATTCCGAAATCTGAAATCTGAGACCCCATCCCAAGCTTTCTGGATAAGGGATGCTCACCTTGGAAAGCAAACAGTGTGAGCTCTTAAGATACACAAACCCTGGAGTTTGAATCCATGTCTGAGCCGTGCGATGCTGGGCAAACCACTCTGAACTCCAGTTTTTGTAGTCTTTTGTATACAATGACTACCTTCTTCTTGGAGTTGTGAGAATTAAAAGAAGTAACATATATGAAAGTGCTTACTACACAGGGAGCTCAGAAAGCATTGGTTCCTTTTGTGTAGAAGGAATTACAGCTGACATTCACTGGTGACTCATGCTGTGTTAGACATCATCCTAAGCCCTGTTCACTCATCTCATCTCATTCTCACTACCACCTTACACAACAGGTATTGTCAGCTTTCCCATTTTACAGATGCGGACACAGAGACTCAGAGAGGGTAAGTGCCTCACAGAGTACATGGCTAGTGAACTGTACAGCCAAGTTAGGCAGGATTGGCTATGGTAGTTTTACCAGTCTGACCCTTCATGGTTTGCTCTACTGCTTGATTAGTCTCAGTCGGTACCACCTTCTCTATATCAATGGTTTAGGGAAGTCTTCATATAGAAGGTGTGTTTTTCTTTTTCCTTCTTTCCTTCTTTCTTTCTTTCTTTCTTTCTTTCTTTCTTTCTTTCTTTCCTTCCTTCCTTCCTTCCTTCCTTCCTTCCTTCCTTCCTTCCTTCCTTCCTTCCTTCCTTTCTCCCTCCCTCCTTCCCTTCCTTCCTTCCTTCCTTCCTTTCTTTCTGAGACAGGGTCTTGCTATGTTGTCCAGGCTGACCTTGAACTCACTATTTAGCCCAAACTGGCCTCAAACTTATGGCAGTCCTTCTGCTTCAGCCTCCTGAGTGCTGGGATTTCAGGCATGCACCACCATGCCCTGCTTCCTTCAGTTAGAGTCTCACTATGTAGTCCAAGCTGGCCTTGAATTCACTATGTAGCCCAGGCTAGTCTCAGACTCATGGTGATCCTGCAGCCTCAGCCTCCCATGTGCTGAGGTCACAGGTGTGTACCACCATGCCCAGCAGATGTTACTGAAGCTGAGACTAGAAGGAAGAACAAGAGGTTTTCCCCAGGCAGGCAGCAAGGGGGAAGCAGGCATCGCAGTGGTTGAGAAAAACAGGCCCTTTGGTGGGACTGAACTTGCAGCAGGAAAGAGAAGAGGTTTTTTCATGAAGAGGTTTTTTTCTTTTCTGTTCTGTTCTGTTCTTTTCTTTTTCTATTCCTCCCTCCTCTCCCTTTCTCTCTCTCTCTCTTTCTTTCTTTCTTTGGTAGTGAGGATCAAACTCAAGGCCTTAGTGCTGAGCTACATCCCAATCCCATTTTTAATTTTTAATTTTGAGATAGGGTCTTGCTAAGTTGCCCAGACTGGGCTCCAACTTGCAGTCCTCCTGTCTTAGCCCCCCAGAGTGGTGGAATGGCAGGTGTGCATCACCAAATGTAGCCTGATGGCTAGTAGAATCTTCTTCCTTTTTTTTTTTTTTTTTTTTGGTCTTTTTCAGGCAGGATCTCGCTATGCAGTTCAGGCTGGCTTGAGCTCACTTTGTAACACAGGCTGGTCTTGAACTTGCGAGGATCCTCCTGCCTCAGCACTCCTGAGTGCTGGGATTACAGACATGCGCCACCACACACCTGGTGGCTCGTGGAGTCTTGAATAAGTGACAAAGAATTCAGACTTTGCCCTGTGGCTTATAGAGAGCAGTTAAGGAATTTGAAATTGGGAGTGACCTGGAAAGTTAGAAAAACTCCTCTGGTAGCAGTTACAGGAGGGGAGAGTTCCGAGCAGGAAGAACAAGAGGGGTGGATGATGGCAGCTTAGGCATAAGGAAATGAAGCTTGGGGCAGGGCCAGGCGATGACGCTAGGGAAGAGGGGTGAACTGCAGAGGTGGTGAAGCCATCAGACTGACGAGAATGAAGTGCCATGGAGGCTGTGAGTTGTGTTGCTGGCTTTAGTCCAACTCATTCAGAACAGTGCCAGGCATGGAGTAGGTCTTCATACCTACCTGTGCAACAGGTGAACAGAACTTGGTACTTGGCCATTACAATGAAGCAATCAAGGGCGAGTTCTCTTTTGTAGGCTTGGGTGTCTGTCCTGCAGTCTTCTTACCTTACGATCTGTGCCACACCTAGGGTTGTCACCACAAGGAGTTTGAGGAGGCTCTTCAAAGAGGAGTGGGGACCTCTATGCATTTGCTGCATGGAGTAGGTGGTAGGTTCCCTGACTACCATCACAGGAAAAGGATTTGAGGATGCATCAGGGAATTTGCATCAAGGAGAGGCGTGGAAAGGAAAACCATCTTGGGAGACCAGAATTGCCCCTCAAACTGTAAGGATTTCTTCAGAGCTATGGAAGCCAGCAGAACTGAGACAATGACCTGTGGACTTGGCCCCCCTCTGTTAATCCTTAAAAGCTGATCTTGTGTTTTTGTGCCTAGGCCAGTCTGAACCTCCTTTATCAGAATGAACTCCCACCAGGTCCTTTGGCTGGAGTCTTTTTTTAAAATTCTCCCTTATATCTAACTCTGCCTGATAAACCTTTTGTGTATGTGTGTGTGTGTAGGCCTCAGTTTCTGTCTTATGATTACTGCTCTTGCGTGGAGGTGATCTCGTCATGTGGTGGTCTGTAAGAGTCTGCTTTCCATGCAATCCAATGTGACTGTAGCTGAAAAGATTTCTAGCCACTGCACCAGGATTGTCTAGAACTATGAAGGGTGGCAACTGAGAGTTCCTGAAAGTTCCTTTAGTGACTCTTACGTTGGTGTCCTCAATTCTAAAGGAAGATGAGATAAATTTAGAGCCCACAAGCCTTACAGTACCCAACACTGTTGAGTGAATAGCGCATGGCTACCTGCAGAGCTGAGTAAGAGGTCTGTCCCAAAGTTTTAAGGTAACATAGGACACAAACAGTGGAGTTTCCTTTTATCATTTTTACATCTTTATCTCACTACAGACTACTCTGCAGGGAAACGACCAACTCCACTTCTCTGAGTGGTCACAACAGGGATTTCTTCACTTTTCTCATCTATCACTTCCTTGCACGTCCAAATCGGTTCCATCTGAATCATGCAGCTCTACAAGCTGCGCAGGCAGGACTGCAAAAGGGTTCGTAGCAGGTGATTTGGAGTCAGACAGACCTGGATTTGAGCCAGAAGCAGAGGTGGCTCTGGAATTTCTAGGAAGGGTTGGCAGAAACCCTGTTTAGGGGGAACCAGTGGGCCTGTCTTGAGGGTTCTCTGCGCCACCTTCTCAGTGCTGGGATGAAAAACCTACCTCCTGAAAGTGTAGGTGTATTTGGCTCATTGCTTCCAGTCGTTCAGTGCAACTTTGGCCGGCTTCAAAGTAGAAACCCCCATGGAAAGGCACGGCAGAGAAACGCTGCTCATCCTGTGGCAAGGAGGAAGCAGAGACAGAGGGAGGGGCAGGGAAAAGAATACACTTGTGCCTTCCAGGTCATCCCTCAGGGATCCTCTCCAACTAGGCCCTGCCTCCTGACCGTACGTTTGGCTAAGGAGCTCACCGATCAATGGAGTGGATAATCTCCTGATGAGTGTGCACCCCATGATACAGTCCCTTCCAACATGTGAGGCTTGGGGAGACATTTTCTTTCTTTCTTTCTTTCTTTCTTTCTAGACAGGTTCTTGCTATGTAGTTCAGGCAGGCCTTGAATTCAGCACGTAGACCAGCTTGGCCTCAAAGTCACGGTGATCCTCCTGGCTTATCCTCCAGAGTGCTGGGATCACAGGTGTGTGCCACAAGGCTAGGTTTTGGGGGGCATTTTAGGTCCTCTAAACCATAACATCTTTTGCCCTTAGTACTGGAACCTGAACCCAGGACCTTCATACTGGGTTACATCCCCAGTGCATTTTTTACTTATTTTGAGAGAGGGTCTCACTAAATTGCCCAGACTGGGCTGGAACTTGAGTTCTTTTTTTTTTTTTTTTGTCTTTTTGAGACAGGGTCTTGCTATGCAGTTCAGGCTGACCTTGAGCTCACTCTGTAGCCTAGGCTGGTCTCGAACTCACAGCAATCCTCCTGCCTCAGCCTCCCAAGTGCTGGGATTACAGGTGCATGGGCTGGAACTCGAAATCTTCCAGCTTTGCTTTTCCAGAATGTGGGATTACAGACTTGTGCCACCACATCCAGAAAATAGTTTATTTCATAGCAGGCATGCTGCTTCTATTTAGAGGTATCACTTTGTAGTGGCTTGCAAGTTACAGATGGAGGTTATGGGATTTTTTTTTCTTTGTGAGACAGAGTCTTGCTATGTTGTCCAGGCTGGCCTTGAACTCACTATGTAACCCAGGCTGGCCTCGAACTCATGGCAATCCTCCTGCTTCAGCCTTCTGCTTCCAACCCACTCTTCAGTATTATTATCTTTTTGATGCTTCCACTCTGAGCTTGGGTTTAATCTCTCTGAACTCAGTTGCCACATACAGAAAATTGGGATAATAGGTCCCTACCTCATAGTTTGTTGTGTGGATGAAGGACGTAATATACATACGTATAAAGCACAGACCTTAGCACTAGGCACTATGGGGTCGGAGGAATGGCAGAGCACGTCTGTCTTCGCATCTATTACTACATCTGGGCCTTGGACTTACACTATGCTTAGGAAGCGGGATTGAAGTTTCTCCAGAGAATTCAATCATAAAGAAACTGCTCTTTAACCTCTTCAAACCCGTGGCTCAGTCTGAGCTCCTTTTTCCTGCCACAGGCTTCGACCCTGCGACACGGGATCCTGAATTCCAGTGGTTGTGCGGGTACGAGTGCATGGAGCCACAGCCAGACTTGGGAACGCTTCACGATTGGAACTTGTCCCCGGGTACCTGGCCTGGATACACAACAATTGGCGGAGGCAGGTATCCGTCTCGCAGAAGGCGGTGGGGATTGGATGAGCTCCAGCGTAAGGGGGCGGGTCTCATTCTATAGAGGGGCGGGATGAGGGAACAGAGTGGTTTTCGATTGGCGAAGGCCGCACGCGGGGGCGGGCCCTCCCGGGGGGCGGAGTGCACGGGAGGGGGGCAGGCGGCGGGATGAAGAGCTTGAGGAAGCAGGCAGGGAAATGTCTGCCGCCGCCGGCTCCCGGGAGCGCGTCTTTGCAGGTCTGCCGCGCGGTGGGAAGCTGGGCTTGGGGTCGGGGCCGGGTTCCATGGCGGACTTGGCCTTCGCGTGGGCAGGGCCCGCGGGTTGGCTGTGGACGAAGACCACAGTACCGGCCCTGCTGAGGCGGGGAGGCTGGGCTGAAGTTCTCGGGGGATGTCCTCAGTCCGGCGCGACTGGGGAGGCCAGTAGGAGCCGGGCACCCAGGGTTCCGCAGGCGGGGGTTTGAATGAAGCCCCGGGTCCAGCTCTCTGTGTCACCTCGGGCTGCTAGCTGCCCCTCTCAGGGCCAGAGTTTCTCCAGCCGCGCTTGCTCTTTACCCCTGACCTTCGCGTTTGGCGAGGGTGTTTCTGGAGAGGGTGCCCTCCTGTGACAGCCTCCTGTGGGTGGGGTGCGGGGTACGTGGGGTTCGCTGTCAGTGCCCAGAGCTGGTCCAGAGGACCCTGTGCACCCTGGGGCTGGAGGCGGGGATGAGGTTACAGGTGAAAGGGACTAGCGTGGTGAACACAGAAGGCTGATTGTTGAGGAGGAGGTTGTTCTTCGAAGAGCAGGAGGCTCGGGCTGAAATTTGGGTCAGTCCCTTACTCTGTGAGGACCTGCAGACCTGCCTTTTATGGTCAGCCCCAGGGTTTTTCTTTGCAAGTGCTCCTTGGTGCTTGTCCCCCTGGGTATGCCCGTGAAGCATCAGTTTCGAGGGAGCTCTGGCATAACCTCAGGTGCCTGTTTGTGCCGCTTTTCTCAGTTACTTGTAGGGATGAGGAGTCTGACAAGTGGCTGTGTCAACTCGTGCCCGCACTCTGCTCGCTCATACAGGGATTGGAAACTATGAGCAGTGTTGCACAAGAGTCTGTCCACTGAGAGGAAACTAGGCAAGGCCTCTTCCTCCGCGCTTCTGCTTCTCCTCCGTTGCAGCCACAAGATGCGATTGAAGCGCCTGATGGTGCTGATAGTTTGCCTCTTTCTTGGGCTTATCGCAGAGTTCACTGGAGCTGATCTTGAGACAGCGATTGCTTCAGTTTCCATGACCTTCTGCGCTGTGATACTGGGCTGGGGGAGAGTTTATGATCAGGAGCATATCCTCTCCTTGCCCATCACAAGAGGCTACCAGAATCCAGATAATTGGTGGACAGGCCTCTTGGTAGCCAAGACGTGGGTTCAGCTTTTTCAGCCAGTGTGTTGGAGCCCAGCTGTTGGAGTGGCCCATTCTGTGAAAGATCAGGCCAGCTAGCTCTGCAGCTAGTTATCTGCCCCCGGGTGAGAAATGTGCAGGGATTGCAGAACCTTTCATTTCCTCTCACAAAAGAAAAACTAGCCACATACTGGAGAGGGGTTATTGTGGAGGTTTGGTTGTACTTTTTAGTTTAAAAGGCTCTGCCTCCATGGTGATCTCCACAGTAAGAAGGGTTGACATCTTTCCTGATCAACTCAGAACAGAGGAGTGCTTTTTTTTTTTTTTTTTTTTTGGCGGTACTGGGGATTGAACTCAGGACCCTGCACTTGCTAGGCAGGCACTTATTCCACTGAGCTATATCCCCAGCTCCAAGAAGGGTTACACTAGTAACTGCTCAGTTGCCCCCTTTAAAATTAGTGAGAATGGCAGGAGGCCTTTTACAGGAGTCAGCTCTTGTTTCCAGAGTGACTGCTGCCCCCAGGAGTTACTCCTTTTGCAACAGGTGAGAGAAACCCTTGGGGCCTCCTGTGGATGCTCCAACAGATCCAAGCCCAGAGGGAAACAGGTAGTGGGTTTGGTTCTTCCAGACAAAAGGCCAAAAGACCCACTTCCCAATAGCCAGGCCCAGGCAGAAGGCTGCTTTGAAATGCTGTTTGTGGCACACAACAGGAGAATTAAAGAGACCCTTCGCTTAAAGGGGGTGACAGCCTGAAAGTCTGGTAGTCTATTGTTTTTTCTTTTTGTGTTTTGTTTTCTTTTTTGAGACAAGGTCTCAGTGTGTAGTTCAGGCTGGCATTAACTCACTATGGAAGCCAGGCTGGCCTCAAACTCTTGGTGTTTCTCCTGCCTCAGCCTCCTGAGTGCTGGGATTACAGTTATTCACCACTATGACTATCTAATGGTACTGTATTCACAGAGGTAAAGAGCCTGTTGTCAGGCTAGTGGGAAGGTGGTCAAGGGCAGCTAAGGGCAAGGGCACCTTATCGCCTAGGTGTGTTGGGGGCAAGGTGAGTCTGCTAGAGACTCACCCACTTTTGCTTTGGTAGAGAAAGATCTCACTTTAGCAATTCTCTCCAAAATGTCCCTCCTTTTCTTTGATTTGTCTTTGCTGAATTTAGGAGTGTGAGACTGTAGTAGTAAAATGAAATGTTAGTTTCCATTTGGGATCCATATCTTCAAATTCAGATTGGTATCTAGGAGCTACATTGTGATGCTGAAGTGAGATGTGTGCTTCTGGTTAAGTGGCTGCCTGTTTACCCGATTCTCTTAGTGTCTTCAGCTGCTAAGACCTGTACTGGCCTTAAACTGGTAGCTGCCTTAGGCAGGAGCTTTTCTGCTTCTTAATTTACTTTATTGCCCACAACCTGAGTAGCTTTTTCTTTCTGTAGAAGGAATGGGGTCTGACCTGGGAGAAATACCTCATGATTGCTACGTCTTCTTATCCAGCAAACCTTACTGGGGATCCTGCATAGTGCTCTCTACTCATCCCAGTCACTAAAGTTCTTTGGGTGAATTTGTGGCACACACCTGTAATCCCAGCACTCAGTAGGCTAAGGCAGGAAGATTGCCATGGGTTTGAGGCCAGCCTAGGCTACATAGTGAGTTCAAGGCCAGCCTGAACTACATAGCAAGACTCTGTCTCAAAAAAAAGGCCACTGTGGTGGCACATGCCTGTAACCCCAGCACGTGGGAGGCTGAAGCAGGATGATCATTGTGAATTCGAGACCAGCCTGGGCTACAAAGTGAGCTCAAGGCCAGCCTGAACTGCATAGTGAGACCCTGTCTCAAAAAGACAAACAAACAAATAAACAAACATTCACCTGCATTTCATCTGGGTGCATGCAAAGACCTGGAGCTGCGTTCTGGAGAATTTTGAGGGATACAGTGGAAAGAAGCAGCTACTCAGAAGTCCCTTGGGAGCCATTCTGGGTCAATTTAACAAAGTGCCAGTAGCCGACAAATTTTGATCTTTTGCAACCTTTTTTTCCCCCTTCTTAAAGTTGATTCAAAGCGGGCCATCTTTATAGTAACTCAAATTTAGAATGGAGGGGGCTATGAGTATTTTTTCCACTGGACCCAGGAAGCAAAGCCTTAAAATCTGCCTGGCCTGTGAGAGGAAATGAATGCTATTTATGTCGCGGGGTAACAGAAAGGATAACCTAGATTACCAGAGCAGGAGCTAGAGAGGATGTTAGAAAAATAGCCCCTGGGTTCTTCTTTTTTCTCATTCATCTTTCTTTGTGTATGTTAACAAATAAAACCTATATGCCCAACGTATCCTGGATAAAATGACTTTGGTTTGTTTTACGTTTTTTTTTTTTTTTTTTTTTTTTTTTTTTTTTTTTTTTTTTTTTGCGGTACTGGGGATCGAACTCAGGACCCTGCGCTTGCTAGGCAAGCGCTTATTCCACTGAGCTATATCCCCAGCCCTGGTTTGTTTTAGAGGTAGAATTATCACCTATCCTTTCTGCCTTTGTAAGAAGTTCTTCAGGCTCCTATGAAAATTAGTTTTGAGTCACTTTGTTTCTTTAAACAAAATAGAACTGCTCATTTTTCTTCCTCCTTTTGTTGTTCCCCTCTCTGTTTTCCTTCTTTGTCCCATTTAACCTCACATTTCTAGTCCCAGAGAACTCTCAAAGGATTTTTTTTTCTTGTGAAAACTATTTGTTTTGGAATTCTACAGTAGTTGTCTAGAACTCTTAAGAGGGGCTGGCCTAGGGATTTAGCTCAGTGGCACAGTGCCTGCCTGGCAAACGCGAGGTCCTGAGTTCAATTCCCGGTGCCTCCCCACATGCACACACAAGGGAGGTGACCCAGAAACATTCACTTAGAAGTGGAGCTTTGCATAGGAACCTCCTCAGGGACGGATTCAGGAGAGGAAAGCATCAGTGTTTTAGAAGTGGAGCTTTGCATAGGAACCTCCTCAGGGACAGATTCAAGAGAGGAAGGTATCAGTGTTTATTAGAGGAAGGACGGTGTTGGGGCCTAGAAGCTGATTTACATGTGGTGCTTTTGTTGCTTAAAATACATAGTGATAGAAACCCAAAAACAAGAAAGAAATACTGAAACGAGTTGGGTTTTTTTGTAACAAATTTTTAGGCTTTAATAATGATGTATCTATGCACTGAAGCTGGCAAGTATGGATGAGAAAACTTTCACTGGAAATTTTTTTTTTTTTTTTTTGAGACAGGGTCTCACTATGTAGTGCAGGTTGGGTTTGAATCCACTATGTATTCCAGGCTGGCCTCGAACTCATGGTGATCCTCCCAGCTCAGCCTCCTAAGTGCTGGGATTACAGGCATGCGCCACCATGCCTGGCTTTCGCTGGAATATTGATGATGAGCATTTGAATAAAGTGTATGTCTTAAGTGACTTGGATGTTTTTCTTTTTCTTTTCACTAATGCTCTTTGGCATATTAGACTTGTCTCTTGAATGTCCTCTACATCTATAAAATGGGAGTAAAAATTTGCCTCCATGCTAAACTACCTCAGGGTGCTTTTGCTTGGGAAACACAGACATAGTCCATGCCACCCACCGCGTTTAGAAGCCAGCTGCCCTCTTGAGGACCTATCTTAGGGTGGTTTCTTTTCAAAAATTGTATGTACTCCTTCCCTCACTCCATTTTTTCCCCACGTATACAGTCCCTAAAAACTTTGGTCATCTTGACCCTTCCTTTTGCTCTCATTTCTAATAAGCAGCTTCTGTTCAGTTTCTCTGCAGTGCCAATCCTACATGCTCACTTCCCACCATCTTCACAGTTTGTGCAGCATGTGCATCTTTCTTACGTACTCGGACTGAGCTGGGGTTGTACAGAGCGACATCCTCAGCCACTTTTCTTTTTAAATTTTGAGACGGAGTCTTGCTAGGACACTGAGTTGCCTAGGATGGGCTTGAACCTGTGCTCCTCCTGGAAACTAAAGGCGTGTGTCCCACCTGGCACATCCTACTGTTTTGTATGTGAACTTGAGTGTTACACCACTCTCTGTAGCTTACAGTATGAAGTTTAAATTCCTTAGTGTGGCATTTAAGTCCTTCACAGCCTGGCCTCAGCTTGCTTCGCTAGTCCTATCCACCACAATCACCTTCATTTCTTCTTTCTTCAAATTTGACTGCTTATATTTCTGGATAAGAGTCCTGTACTTTTTCACCTCCTTGTTGACTTCAAATTTAGCTGCATTTTTATAATTTTGAACTTGCTACTAGTGGCATTTTGCATCCCCTTCGCCTTCCCAAATGCCAGTGTAATGTCTTGAACATTGCTAGGTGCTCTTAAAAAGGGCCTCTCTGCAACGTCTGCCTGGCAAGCACGAGGTCCTGAGTTTGATTCCTGGTATGCCCCACCCCAAAGTGTCTATCTTTGATTGAAGTATAGAGACTCATGCAGTTTGTAGCCTGAACAACTCCTGCCCCTTCCTCTTTGCGCGCGCGCTCTTCATCCCCTTGCCCCACCCTTCCTGGTTTGTGCTTGCCCACTTCTCTTTCAGCCCTGTCACCGCACCACAGACATGCACAGAAGGCCCACCGAAGGAGAGCCTGGAGGAAAACATCTTTCCAGCAGCCCAGCACCGCTAACCTGTTGCTGTAAAGTAGTTACACCGTAGTCTTGCTCTCTGAAAACTAGTCATTTAGTCCTTATTAACCTAAGTCAAATTTGTGTAAGGTGCACATTGGATTTTGAGTCCAGGCTTTGTAAGTTTTTAGTCTTACACAGACATCTGTGTCTTTAGGGATGGATGTCTTTGCCCATTTCAAATGTTTTTCCTTTTTTTGTCTTTTTGAGACAAGGTTTCACTATCCAGTTCAGGCTGGACTTGAAATAATGTTGTAGCCCAGGCTGGTCTTAAACTCACAGTGACCCTCCTGCCTCAGCCTCCTGAGTGCTGGGATTACAGGTGTCAAATGTTAAAATCTGGGTACTTTCTAAATAGCCATAAGACGCCAGGCATAGTGGTATATGCCTGTAATCCCAGCACTTGGGAGCCTGAAGCAGAATGATTGCTGTAGGTTTGAGGCCAGCCTGGACTTCATAGTGAGGCCCTGACTTAAAACAAAACAAAACACCATAAGATTCTATGTTTACGATGGGTGCAGTGGTGCGTGCCTATAATCCCACCCTTGGTGGGGAAAAGGCAAGAGGCAAAAGGATTGGCATGAGTTCAAGGCCAGCCTGAACTACACAAGAAAACTGTCTCAAAAAAGAAAAAAAAATACCATGTTACAAAAATGAAAGAAAACTAAGCACAGTTATTTGACTTTAAAGAAAATAACAGTGCCAGGCATGGTGGTGCACACCTGTAATCCCAGCACTTGGGAGGAGGCTGAGACAGGAGGATTGTTTCGAGTTCAAGACCAGCCTGGGCTACAAAGTGAGCTCAAGACCAGCCTGAACGGCACAGCGAGACCCTGTCTCAGAAAGACAGACAAAGAAAGGAAATAACAGTAAAGCCAGCTGTGGTAGTGCACACCTATAATTCCAACACTTGGGAGACTGAGGCAGGAAGATGTTGAGTTTGAGCCCATCTTGGACCATTCTGCCACCCTGTCACAAAAAATGCAAAAGGGCTGGCGATATAGCTCAGTGTGAAGGTGTGGGGTTCCAGCCCCGGTGTGGCAAAAAACAAGTAACAAAAGCAGGGTGTGGAGGTGCATGCTTGTAATTCTAGCACTTGGAGATTAAGGCAGGAGGATTCAAGTTCCAGCCCAGCTAGGGCAATTTAATGACTGAGACTCTATCTCAAAAAAAAAAAAAAAAGTTGGGCCTATAGCTCAGCAAGCAGGCTGTGGAGAGGTTCCATCCCCAGTACCACAGAAGAGAAAAAATAAAGAAGAAAGAAAAAATGAAAGAAGGGATAACAACTACTTGAAGTGGTGGCCAGACTGAAGTGTAAAACTGGATTCTTTCTGTTCTTTCTAATGCCAGGTCGCTGTGTTACAAACCTCACCCAAGAGCTCCCAACCTTGTATACCATGTGCTGCTATGCAAACACCTGGGAAGCTATAAGAGTAAAATAAAATCTAAAAAAGTAAAATCCAAAGTGCAAATGACAGTCAAAGTCTTATAGTTTCTGAATTTATTACTTATCACTAGTATTATCATCATTACCAGTGGTAGCTTATTAATCATTTACTTTGGGTCTGTGCCACGGAAATTCTGGAAGAGAATCATCATTTTTCATTTGGGAAGGCAGAGAGGGTAGGTAACAGGCCTGTGACCACTCACCTGGTCAGTGACAGGTCATCTGTTCGAATCTCAGACTTGAGCTCTAATCTCTACATTCCTATTTTGTATCTCCAAATGCTTCAAAACACACTTCTACCGATTTATCTTACTAGTACTTTTGTCTGAGCGTACTGTAATGCCACGTCTCTGTGCTTGTGAAGTTACTTCCTCTGCCAGGAATGCTTTGTGCATCCTTTGTTTTTCTGACAGGTGATTTGGTTGCAAGTACAGATTCTCCCTTCGGAGTCCCTGGGTTTGACTTTCAGCTGTCATTTACTACTTACTGTGTGCTCAAGGGCAAGTTGCTTGAATATCTTTGTGTTTATCACCTGGTCTGTAATAGCACTCATCTAGAATAGTTGCAAGAAGAAATGTAAAATGATGGAAACAGTATTCCCTATAGGTAGATTTTGAGTGTTTACTATTTATATTATTTATGATAATATGTCTATTGTCATTTTTTGTTTTGGTTCTGGGAATTGAACTCAAGATCTTGCGTGTGCCAGTTACACCCTGTGCTTCTGACTATATCCCCAGCCCCTATTACTGTCATTATTAACAAACACAGCCTGATTTAGATTCTGAATAGTTGAACCTGGTTTGTTCCCAGCCTATGTGTAGTTGAATGTGGCTCTTTTTACCTAAGTGCATGTACCTCTTGCTGCTGTGTGTTGTCCTGCCCTGGGTGGAAAGGATCCACGGACAGCTCCCTGGCGGCATGCCCCTAGTGCGGGAGGGTGTTCGGCCAACCCTCTTGATCCTACCAGTTTGAACTGTCAGGACTTTTTGGAGTACATACTTTATAATGTTTTGGTCATGTGATTTTGCAACAGCTTCTAGTGTGCTGGAAATGGAATGCAGAGGCCAGTGACTGAGAAAATAGGAGGAGACACCTCCTCCCAGACCTGCTGTGTAGATGCTCAGAATACCGAGCAGTGACAGCCGTACACCCACACATTCTGTGGAGACTGATGGTACTTTTGTGCTTTGTAATCTAAACAGACTCAATCCTTATATTCACATAGTACTTATTGCTCAGAGTTTCCAGTGTCATTGAATGTTGTTCTTGTGCTTGCAAAAGGGGAAGTTGTAGTGCATTGGAGTCAAGCAGGTCTGACTTTTAATGTCAGCCAGGCTGTTTACTAACTCTGTGTCCTTGGGTATGTGTGCTGTCCACTGTAGGCCTCAGTATCTTCATCTGTGAAATGAAGCCAAAAATCAGAAACAATGCATATGGCATTGCTGCAGTACCTAGCTATGAGAGGTACTTCATAAATGGTAGGCATTATCACCAAAGCCCTGGGGGTTAGGAGCCATGGCAAAGAGGGAGAAAGACAGTTCCTGATATCTGCTGTGTACCAGGTATTGTGCTACGCTCTTGACCTATGTAGACTGCATTTGTTTATCCTCCTGGCTTCTTTGTAAGGGTGGTAGTATTAACCCCATTTTACAAATGAGGAAACAAATTAAGTCATTTGTGTGAGGTTTCATATGAGGTGATAGAGCCAGTAAAATAGCCAGCTGTGTTTTATTCCAGAGCCCAAGGCTGCTTTTCCAGGACACTCTTGAGTTTATGAGACACCTTTAAAGTGCCAAACAAGATAGGCGGACAAGAAGGCCTTCTAGGGCTGGGGATATAGCTCAGTGGCATAAGCACCTGCCTGGCAAGTGCAAGGTCCTGAGTTTGATCACCAGTACCACAAAAAAAAGAGGGCCTTCCGATTTTAGAAAGCTCTCCTGGCTACTGGTGTGGTTGAATGGGGCTTCAACAAAGAGAGCTTGGAATTGAAGCTGGGGTTTGAAGGAGAGGTGTACAGAGAGAAACAGAAAGTAGGAGGGACTTTAGACGAAGGCAAGAGTTAGGGTGGCATGTGGGGGAAACTTGTCTTTAGATTGGGCAGTCTGGGTTGTAAATAATGAGAGGGTAAAGCCGATGTGCAAAGAGCTGACTGTGCCAGCTGAACCAGTTTAGACCTTAATCTGTAGGCGGTGATGTAACACTGAAGGTTTAGACAGAGAAATGAAATCAGAGTGTAATGTGCCCAGGTCCAGAGTCTGTTGGGTGGGGAGAAGTAGAAGGATCTCTCTGGTGGGAGACCATCTGAGGCAGTGAATGAGGAAGTTCTGGCCTGGAGTAGGAAGCCATGAGGATGAGGCTAGCTCTCTGTGGGGGCCCCAGAAGAGGGGTCAGTGGATGGCAGGATTACAGACCTGGCAAACTACATCCAAACCATAGCAGAATGTATGTGTCTGTAGAAATATGTGTGTATATTTATACATGTAGTGTATATAAAAAATTTTTTGCCAGGTGTGTATACCTGAATCCCTGTCCTTAGGAAGACTGAGGCAGGAGGAATACAAGTTCAAATCCCACCTGGACACCTAGTGAGGCTCTGTCTCGATGTAGAACAACAGCAACATAGAGTTGTGACTGTAGCTCAGTGGTAGAGCACCCCTGGGTTTGATACCTCAGCACTGCCAAAAAGAGTATAAGGGTGTAAGTTTGGTTCAAGCTCAGTAAAAAGGCTTTTACTATTTTGAGACTATTTATAGGTTTTATTTATCCCACTAAGTGTTTACTGTATCTCACACTCGGCTGAGGTTATTATAGTATATGATACAGATAATATATTTATCTTTCTAAAATCCCCTAAGTTCTGAATTTCAAAATACATTTGACTCAAAGGCTTTCAGATAAAGGGTTGTGGGTTTGTACATTAGGCTACAATGCCTAGGCTTGGACTGAATGAACCTCTGGAGTCAACAGTGTCTACTTAGTAAAGCTTGTGAGATGGGGCTTTAAGATGTGCAGAGGAAAGCACGGAAGTTACGAGACAAATAGACTAGGTCTGCACCTGCTCACATTCAGATCAGGCTGCTGGTGTTACTGTGCTTGACCTGCTTGGTAGGTTCTCACTGAGAAGTGGCTTCACTTACAGGCATAGAGGTGGTCATCTCAAATGTCCCTAGATATCGTCACTGAGAAATGACCTGAATGTGAGAAGAAATGTGAGGCTGTTTGTTCCCTGTGTATTTAACTGCCTACTATGTGCACATATGGTGGTGTGCTGGGGGCCACAGAGAAAAATGTCAGTCCTTGCTCCCGAGAAGCTTGTCTGGCTGAAGAGGTCAGATGAAAACAATGAATCCAGTTAAGATTCCATTGTGATGAGTCCCTGAGTAGAAGCAAGCACTGCATGTGTGAGAATATAAGAAGGCCAGAGATGACCTTTTGAAGGTGATGCCTGATATGAGTCTTCGGAAGGATGAGTTTGTAGTTCATCGTGTGATGCTGGAATTGGGAAGAGGTTGATATGTACCCAGAGCCAAGGTGAGGGGAGAGACAACATGTGAGAAGGTAACAGTTTGGTGTGAGTATACTGGAAGGTGCTCAGGGTAGGCTGGAGTGGGAGTGTGGAGCAGGGCTGGAGGAGCAGTCTGGGGCTGGTGATGCCTCATACATAATACTCAGAGATTTGGGATTTACTCCAAAAGTAATGAAAGGTATGGAGGGATTTTACATACAGCACTGACCTGCTTAGACCCATGCTTTCTTCTAGGTTTTGGCAAAGTGGATAGGAGGAGGTGAAAATGGAGACCAGGGACTCTCCATGGACTGGGCTTTGCAGAAATATTCAGGGATATATGGAGGCATGGAGGTCAGGATGGAGAGTAGGATTTTAAGAGAGAGAGAGGACTTACAGCCTTGGTAATTGAATGTGAGGAAAAAGAAAAACCCCAGGAACCACTTTCCCGGGTGATGAAAGGTTAGAGATGTGAAGCTGCAAGGGCCGATGCAGGAGAAGGGAAGGCAGGGAGGCCATGGCCAGAGGGGTGAGCTGCTGTGTAATGGTAAATGTGCATGGTAAAGTGCTGTTGACTGGTTCTGGAGAGAACAGGTTCTGAGAAGACTGTCTTGTGCTGGAAATCCCCTAAATCACGCCTGAAAGTTTCCATCCGTAGACTCTGAATGAAGATGTTCCAGTCCTTGCTGGATCAGGTTCAGGGGGCAATTCCATGTGAATGCATGGGCAAGCTGTAGGCCTGCAAGGCAGCTTTCCTATGAGTATACTCCCCACCCATAAACAGGAGCTGAATCCACAGGGACAAACATGTTGTCCCCAGGAGGCATCCCTGTGGTTAGACAGGAAGTAGCCAAAGAAAGAGAGTCCCAGCGGAGTGTGTAGAAAGCACTGACATTCGGAAACAGTACTTACTCCTAAATCCTTACTTTGAAGAGCAGAGGTGCTGTTAGTGTTATAAACCCCCTTGAAGGCCAAGCATGCTGGTACACGTGTGTAATCCTTGCACTTGGGAGGCTGAGGCAGGAGGATCGCTGCGATTTTTAAGGCCAGCCTGGGTTACAATGTGAGTTCTAGACCAGTCTGAACTGCTTAGTGAAACCCTGTCTCAAAATGACCAAAAAACAAAACAAAAACAAAAAACATTAAAGATGATGAAATGAAGACCCAGTGGGCGGAAGTGACTTATCAAGTTACACAGGAAGATTGTGGTATAAGAGGGCTTAAATTTCCTGATACATTCATATGTGTAACACATTGAGCACCTGCTGTGTGCCGGGCGCCATGCTGCATCTCAGGGAAATGGCTGAAGACCCCTGTCTCTTAGACTTACATTTTAGTATGAATAGTATTTATAAGAGCATATACAAGATTTAATATCAAATGAAACTAGTACTAAGAGGAAAAAAAATTTTTAAAGCTGGAGCTGCGGTTCCCAGCATTGTGTTGAGCATCCTGGGGTTCTGCAGTGACATAGGGACATTGTGGTAAAAGTTTCTGGGTAAACACAAAGACTTGTTGAAAGCCAGACAAACTCCCAGCTCAGGGTAGTTTGTAATTTCCACAGCGGGTGATGTTGCTTTCCTTTTTAAAAAATTTTATTATTTTATTTTGAGGGCTTTTTTTTATGGAAAAAAGGTAAAATAAAATTTTGTCACGACAACAGGAGAATAATAAGTTGCTTTCCTTTTAATGAGGCCCTGTCTTTATAAACCTGGGTTTAGTGACTGATGTGATTAAAGGTTCAGTATCCCGTAATTAAAATGCTTGGGACCAGAAGTGTTTCCGGCTGGATTTTTTTAGATTTTTCCAATGTTTACATGTGTGTAATGAGCCAGCTCAGGGATGGGACCCAAGTCTAAGCACAGAATTCATTTATCTTTCAAATCCAGGTCTGGTGGCCCGTGCCTGTAATTTTAGCACTTAGGGAGGCTGAGGCAGAACCTTGATTTCAAGGCCAGTTTGTAAAATTTATCAAGACCCTGTTTTAAAATACAAAAAAAAAGAATTCATTTTTGTTTCATACACATCTATATATACATTGCCTGAAAGTAATTTCGTAGAGTCTTTCTAGGCTTGTGCCTGAAACAAAGTTATATGGTGTGGAATTGCCTCCTTGCGGCATCATGTTGGTGTTGAAAAAGTTTGGAGCATTTTGAATTAGATATGCATCACCCATATCTACCCATACTGTGCATAAATCATGTGGAACATTGTGTGTGGTGTCCTGCCTAATTCCAAGGTTTGAGAAGTTGTGTAATACAACAGGTACACAATAGTGAATAATTGTGAGGCAGATAAAATAGAAGCCAGACATGGTTGTGCACACCTGTAATCCTTGAATTGGGAGGGGAGGTTGAGGCAGTAGGATCCTTACAAGTTCAAGGCCAGCTTGTGATACACAGTGAATTCAAGGCTACCCTGCGCTATGTAGTGAGATCCTGTTTTTTAAAAAGAAGAAAAAAGTGGCTGGGTGTGGTGGCACACCCCTGTAATCCCAGCACTCAGGAGGCTGAGGCAGGAGGATGATGTGAGTTCAAGACCAGCCTGGGCAACAGAGTGAGCTCAAGGCCAGCGTGAACTGCATACTGAGACCCTGTCTCAAAAAGACAAAAAGAAAAGATGATAGATTTTCTACTTAATGTGTATTTTTTTTCAAACTGCTAAGGTATTAGGATTTGGGTAGTATTAATTTATTTGGGCCTAACAATTTAAAACTCAAAAGTTAAATAATACTTTTGGTCTAGAGGTGTCTTGAGAAAGAGTACAGAGATGGGGGGCTGCTATGACGAGAGGGGAGCCTGTGCAGTAAGGGTGCTGTGGTACGGCACACGCAGAGAGCTTTGCACCTCTACACAGAGGCCTGTATGCAGCAAAGGAGTGACGAGTGCAGGGATCTGGAGGATGCACATTCCAGACGGAGCAGCGGGAAGAGCGAGGCGCGCAGTGAGCCAAGCTTGATGCCCCTCAAGGTCAAAGCCAGCCAGGCCCAGAGGTCTTAGAGGCCCAGTTGGGACAAGGCTTCCAACCCTTCTGAGGCTGTTTCATTCTCAGCGTGAGCGGAAGCTATCTGAACTTACTTCATCCAGTGGCTGATACAACTTTCTCCAAGTTTATTCTGACTGTAATTGGAAAACTAACTGTAGAGGTATGCAAAGAAGCAGAGAGGAGAGGAGGCTGCTGTGGTCTTGGTGAGAACCTCTGGCTGTAGTTTTGAGGGTTAAACTTGCCTGAATTGCTGATGAGTGTGAGTGGGGAGAAAGGAATCTGAGCTGGATGTGGTGGCCAGGCCTGTAATTCCAGCACTCAGGAGGCTGAGGCAGGAGGAGGATTGCCACCAGTTCAAGGCCAGCCTTGACTACACAATGAGTTCAAAGCCAGCCTGAACTGCATAGCGAGTCCCAATCTCAAACAAATACCTCCTCCCCTCCAATAAAAAGAGGAGCCTGAGGTAAGTCCTAGGTTTTTATTCTGAGCAGCAGGTTGAATGTTGAGTGATGATGCTGTTTACTGAGATGAAAATGAAGCAAGGAAGTGGGATATGAGAATGTGGAAGCGAGGCATGGGGGGCGCACACTTAGGAGGCTGAGGCAGGAAGATCACCTCAGAGTTCAAGCCCAGCCTGAACTACACAATGAGATCCTCTCTCAAAAAAAAAGAACCTGGAGTGATAATTGAAAAGAAAATGTGCCAGTAAGCATATCACAAAAAATGAACCAGGGACAAAGGACAGAATATATTGATCAGAATACATTGTTGACTTTCCTGGGTTTACAGCCTCCATTGCTAAACAAAATACAGAAACAAGTAGAGCTTTTATTTTGTTTTTTTTTTTTCTTCTCTGCTGAATAGAAATAGAGATTCTCAATCTGTTAATTTATTAGGTAGTTATGTTTCATTTGCTTCCCAACAGGCAATATTAAATTTAAAAGCACATCCATATGCAACAACTTGATGCCATCTTTTTTCTAGCTGTTTTTACATTTTTCTTTTCCTGTACTTCAGTTTCTGCATGTAGATTTAAATTAAAAGACAAAATGTATAAAGTGAACGTTTCACATGGAAATGCTACCCAGTCTTCACTAGTTCAGACAGCTGACCTTCCTGATGCTGCAGTGCAGTGTTGTAATTAAAAGACTGAGGCTGGGTGCTGCACCCCTGGGGTCCCAGCAGTGTGGAAGGCTGAGGCCCAGGGACAGCAAGTTTGAGCCCAGGCTGGGCAGCACAGTGAGATGCAGCTCAGTGGCGGGCTGCCTGCTCTGTGTGCCCAGGCGCTGAATTCTGATCTCCAGCACGGGGGAGGGAGGTGCACAGGTAGCACAGCGCTCCCTGTAGCACAGGGCTCCCTGGGCAACTTGGCAGTTTAGCAAGACCCTGTTATAAGGATCTTTAAAAAAAAAAAAAGCAGGGGTGTAGGTCAGTGTTAAGGCCCTGGGTTCATCCTCAGTACCGAAGAAGAAAAAAAGAAAGGAAAAAGAAAAGGAAAAGCCCCTCAGCTTGGATTTGTCCTACGTTTTTCTCATTAGACTGTTGGAGGGGGAGGCTACAAAGATGAAGTATTGTTCTTGTAACACCGCCTCAAAGATACATGTTATTTTACTTTTGTGAGAGCAGAGTCTTGCCTTGGCTGGCTTCAAACATATGAGCACCCACCTCAGCATCCCAAGTAGCTGGGATTATAGACATGCACTGCCATGCATGGCCATCAAGAGTATACTTTTTATTTCTTTGTCTTCTTGAGACAGGGTCTCACTGTGCAGTTCAGGCTGGCCTTGAGCTCACTTTGTAGCCCCGGCTAGTCTCAAACTCCTAAGGATCCTCCTGCCTCAGTCTCCCCCGAGTGCTGTCATTGCAGGCATGTGCCACCATGCCCAGATTAAGAGTATACTTATTAACATGATTTATCACTTTTGATGTGAACCTTGACCACTTGGCCAAGGATGTGTTTGTCAGATTTCTCCTCTCTAAAATTTTTTTCCCCTTCCCTGCTGTTTTCTTTGGAAGGAAGTCATTATGTGCAACCCCTCACTTCAGGAGTGGGGAGTTGTATTCTACCTCATTGAAGGTGGAACTATCTAGATAAATTATTTGGTGTTCTTCGAGGAAGATGTATCCCTTCTTTCCCATTTATTTTTTATTCAGCTGTTTATTTATATCAGCATGAACTGGAGATATTTACTTTATACACTGCGTTATAAACCAAAGTATAACTGCTGTGTTTACTTCGTTGCTCACATTGCTCCACCTTTGGGGTCGAATGCTCTCTCAGTTGGCTCTTGGGTCCCTTTGACATAGCCCCATCACTGTGGCTGTTTCGTTTCTTTGGCCACTTTATTTTCTGGCACTGTAAGATTCAGGCTCATTTTGTATGTTTCCTGTTTCGGTCTAAAATAACCATAGTTTCCAGGAGTCGTGGTTCCTTTTATTAGAGAACGATACTAAAACACAAAGATCTAAGCTGGATGTGGTAGTGCATGCCTCTGGGAGGCCAAGGCAGCAGGACTGTAAGTGACTCAGTGAGACTGTCTCAAAATTAAAAATGAGCATTTAGAAAGGCTGACGACAGAGCTCAGTGTGAAGGCTCTGGGGTCAGTCCCCAGTACTGGGGCATGGGGAAGCACACAGCAGGGCCAGGGGCTGCTGCCCATGTGGGTGGCTGAGATGGGAGAATCTCTTGAGCTTAGGAGTTAGGGGCCAGCCTGGGCAACATCTTGAGACTCCCTCTCTTTAAAAAAAAAAAAAAAAAAAAAGTATGCCTTCAGGCTCTGTCCTTTGTGCTGAGAAGTCCTTTGGGGTTTGAAACAGTGTCATGTATCTGCTATTACCGTTTCTCCCAGAATAGCTTCACTGCCCTAAAAAAATCAGTCCCCTGTCCTTCATGGGTTTACCCCATCCCCACCTGCAGAACCCTTGACAGCCACTGTTCTGTTTACCATCTCTATAGTTTCATCTTATCCAGTGTGTTCTATAGTTGGAGTCATATAGTATGTGTCCTTTTCTCATTGACTTCTTTCACTTAGAAATACGCATTTAAGATCATTCTTGCCTTTTTGTGGCTCGATCACTCATTTTTTAATTGCCAAATAATATTTTTAATATTTACATACTTTAGTAGTTCATTTATCTGTTTACCTATTGAAAGATATCTTAGACTTATGATTTTTGGCAATTATAAATAAAGTTGCTATAAACATAAACATTTTTTTTCTTATTTCTTTGAGATGGGGTCCCACTATATAGTTGGTGGCTTTTGAACACATTATGTAGTCTTGTAGCCCAGGCTGGCCTCAAACTCACATTGATCCTCCTGCCTCAGCCTCCTGAGTGCTGGGATGCCCAGTGTGCACCACCACACAGGGCATCTATAAACATTTGTGTGCAGGGCCTTTTCCTTTTCTTGTTTTTTTTTCAGGACTGGGGATTAAACCCAGGGTCTTGTGCTTGTTTTGCTAGCACATACACTAAACCCAGAGTCTTGCATGTATTAGGTTTTAAAATTTCAGCCATTCTAGAAGATGGCCCAGGATCCCATTCACTAGTTTAATACCTTAGTTCTGTAAGCCTTATAGCTTATATAAGGCTTATAATAAAGCCTTATATAAGGCTTTATTATAATAAAGTAAGAGAGTGGAATATGGCTGGATTTGGTTCAGAAAGTACTTTTTTTAAAAAAATTGCAACAGAGTCTCACTGTGCAACCCAGGCTAGCCTTACAGTGGTGGTGATCCTCCTGCCTCAGCGTTCTGAGTGTTGGGATTATGGGTGTATAGCCAACACAGAATACTAATTAAGTAACCATGGGATAGTAAATTTTCACAAATCTATTGTAACCATGCATAGTGATGCATATCTGCATATTAAATTTGAGGCCACACTGGGCTACATAAAGAGTTTGAGACCAGTTTAAGCTATACTGGGAGAACCTGTCTTAAAAGAACTAAAAAACAAATAATAGAACCCAACAAAAAATCTATTCTAGTTTTTCATTTCTTATGTTTGTTGTATGCTGAATGGGAATTCAGCAATGACAATGGGAGATTACCTTAGATATTCCAAAAGAATGCTATGGGCTTGAACTTGGATATTAATGTATTTATGTGGCTCACAGATGATTTAGGTGCTTTTCATCTTTTGAGTTGTTGAGGATTGCAGCGTTTATAATGTGCTAGTGTGCTCCTGGATAAGTCAGAAGTCATCTCCTCTCAGGAAGCTTAGCCTATGTAGGGAGAAAAAAATAGAATACATAGCAATTAAGGCCAACCTGGGTGACATACAGGGAGCTAGCAGAGCACTAAAATCGGGCTGGGCATGGTGGTGCACACCTGTATATGAATTTGGCTTTATTCAGCTCATGAGCTAAGGATGGTTTTCATTCTTTCTTTCCTTACTTTTGACACAGAGTTTGGCTGTGTCAAAAGTAAGGAAAGAAAGAAGGGAGGGAGGGAAGGGAAGGCTGGCTCTGAACTTCCAATAGCTAGGACTATATAGATGTGTGCCACAGTGCTACATTTAAAAATGTTTGAAAAGACTAAATTGTATGATGTATGAAAATTATATGATATTCAGATTTTAGGATCTATAAATAAAACTTCATTTGCATTATCATGGCAGGGTTGAGTAGCTGGGACCAAGATCATATATGCCTCGCAAAACCTAGGACGTTGATGGCGAACCTTTTAGAGCTTTCAATGATACAGGTAGCCCGCCAACACCACTGGCCTAGTATATTCATTCTGGCCATGTATAGGAAAAGTTTGGTGACCCATAGGATGAGTAGGAATTAGCTGCTAAAGTGTCTCAGGCACAATGGGGAAGAGAGAAGCTAATTTTGTGGGGTCTTCGCCTAGCTCAAGTAACTACGCTAGCAGTAAGAAGATAGTGGCCAGAGGGCTGGTTAAATGATATGACTGGCAGGGTGGTAGGATCCAGACCTAAGGAGAACCTTGGCAATTATATGGAGGGACTTGGGTTTGGTTAGTGGGAAGTCTTTAAAAGGTTTAAAGTGATGTGATCAGATAAAATTTTTCAAAAAAAAAAAAATCCCAGCCATGGTAAGGAAATTGGGTTGGAATGTGTGGAGGGCGAGGAAACAGGCTAGCAGACTGGTTAAGGCTGCTGCAGCCATTCAAGGGAGATGCTGGTCACCTGGTTAGCACAGTGATATTGGGACCAGGAATGTACTGACCCGAAAGGCATTTTCAAAGCCAAATTGAAAGGCCTTTGCATCTTAGTCCATGTAGCCTGCCTTAACAGAATATCAGGGTGGCTTATAAGCAACAGACTTGCTTCTCACCGTTCTGGAGGAAGTCCAAGATCAAGGTGCTAGTAGATTCAGTGTCTCCTGTTTACGTAGGGCTGTTTTTTCTGTCCTCACACAGCAACGGGGGCGGGGGGGGGGCGGGGCGGGGGACGGTGACACTCGGCTCTTTATAAAGGCTCTAATCCCATTCTGGAGGGGCTCTGGTCACCTAAGTGTTCCCCCGATGTTTCATCTCCTACTGTCAGCATGGGGCTGGGTGGTTTAGGATTTCAGCGTATGAACGGAAGGGCATAAACATTCAGTCCATATGGTTTGGTGATTGGCAGCATTGAAGTGTAACTATGTCCATGTTTCAAATGATTGTTTTATTTTTCAGCAGTTTTTTTTCTAGTTTATGGATACATATTGAGAAATCCATGTTTAGTAATAATCTTCAGAGCAGAATTCTTTGGCAGTGTTTCATACCTCCTGGGCACCTTCCCATAACTCGTATATTGATGTCACATCTCTTTGTGGTTTCTTCATGTTGTCCCCTGTTGACAAGAAGTTTAGCTTTTAAGGAGCAAAGAAGCTGTTGGCAGATTAATTTTCCTTTTTAGGTTTATCTTGGATTAACAAATTTCCCAAAATATTTCTTTGTTGATCATCCTTGGGTTCTTTGGTTTTCAAGGCAATTTGTTGACAGTGACAAGCACTTATTCCCAGGGGACTTAGACCCTTTCCAATTTTAGATCTCTGACCTTTGCCTTCTTGCTCTGTGGTGCTGAAGACTCCCTTGCTGCAGATGGTAATAAGATCACTGTCCTCTATTATAATATGTTGTGTGGCTATTAAAGTGCTTACATGTCAACTCATTTGATCTCGGCAGTGAACCTGTAAGAAAGACGGGACGGATCATTTACTGAGATTAAGAGAGGTCAGGTGGCTTGTGCGAAGTTATAATGTTAATAAATAATAGGTGATAAATAATAGGTTAATAATAATCTGGTGATAAAACTTAGATATTCAGATTTAATACTTCTGTTCATTGTATAACACATTCTTCTTTGAGAAAACAGACTTAGGCTAGCTAGACTGGTTGTTTTCCACAGTACAAGCATCCAAGTTAAAGAAATACTTTTTCCTTCTGTATATTCTCTGTGGATTTCACCCATGCACCAGCATGAGTCTTTCCATTGCTTACAAGCAGTATGTGGACTACCGATAATTTCTAGGCTACTGGAGAAGCTGTGGTCTGTGTAGTACAGCATATGTCCTATGTTTTAATCTCTTCTCTTATTCTCCAGGTGGTTCTAACTTTGACAATTCAAGATCAAATGGGAAAAGTCTACTTGGGGACCAAAGCTCTGGAGGTCAGGACAAAGCAGAAAACTTGCTCGCAAGGTAATGTAACTCTCCCTTCACGTGCACCTCTTAGGACTGAAGGTCTCATTAGAGAACTGAGACCATTATTGTGTATGATAGAAGAAACTCAAAGAGCTGGCCTAAGAGATGTTTGTAATGCCTGACGCTTACTGAGTTCTTAGTTTGACTACCAGATATGATCATTTTAAATGGGCTATCATGTTTTGTTGTTTTTTTTCCTTAAAACAGGGTCTCGCTATGTAGTTCAGGCTGGCCTTGAACTCACTGTGAGCTCAGGCTGGCCTAGAACTGGTTGCAATCCTCTTGCTTCCCGAATGCTAAGGCTACAGGCATATATCACCACACCCAGCTAGACTATCTTGTTTTAACTAAGGGTTAAGTACCTTTTTACGTTTTTGAACTGAAGAAATCAAGTGTTAAGTTAAAGGTCGCTCAAGATTACAGAACTAGCACGTGGTAACTTTAGTGTTTTAAACCTGGCCTTCTAACCTTCTCTCAAAAATGTGGAAAATTAGGAATGTCTGATTTTTTTTCCTCTCCCATTTTAAAAAATGTTTTCTGACTTTCAAAATAATTTATTTTTCTTTTTTCCGGATGTGCTGTGCAATTATATTTAGCTCATACTCCACTGCCCCCTACAGCTCATAGCCAGAATCACTTGGTCAAGATAAAACTTTTCTTCTTTGTATCATTATTTAATTGGCACTTACATAGCAGTGAACAATCTCTAATTTTAAAATGAATCCAGAGCTGTCATTCTCAATTTACTCTTGAGCCATCTCCGTATAGAGATACATTCTCACGTAGTCTTCATCAGTGTTCATAATGATAGTAATAGTAAACATTCGTGTGGTATTGGTTCAGTGTCAAAACAGGTTTAAGTATCATATATATCTTAGTTTAGTAAGTGATCTTCAGTAAAAGTTTCTTAGGCTATTACATAGGGTTCTGTTAGGTAAATATGTCAAATTTTGCTTAAGCTGGCACCTAAGTAATTTGTAGTTGACTCTAAATAACAACAAAATGTAATTTTCCACACCCCCCCCCCCGTTACTTTGGATTATTCCTGTGAAAGAGAAAGAAGCAGAAGTATCAACTCAAAGCAGTTGGTGTTTTATAGCTCTTTTTATATGTGGTACGAGGGTCTAGAAAGAGCCCTGTCAGATCTGAGTTCTAATTCGTACTCTGCCATCATCCTTCTAGGCAAATCATGGATGATGCCAGCTTTCATTTTTCTTACCTGAAAATGAAGTATATTAGATTATCTTTAAGGTCCCCTTCTGCCCTAAGATTCCCTGACTCTGTTATCAGAAAAATCTCCATACCAATATATTGTGCAATCAACAACATAAAAGTTCACTTAACTTCCTATGGAAATGATGTTTTAGCAAATAAATTTTGTTTTGGCTTCCTTTAGTCTCCTGTGGTTTAGATACTTGTGTGTAAAAACTCCTAGCTTCATATTCATTTATTTTGCCAGCGAGGACTCATCAAAATGTGAATAAAAATGTTCTTGTTTTTCCAGACAGAATAAATCCAAGTCTGAAATTACTGACCTGGTTCGTTCTTCTACTATCACAGTATCAGACAAGGCTCATATTTTATCGATGCAGAAGTTTGGACTGAGAGATACTATTGTAAAGTCGCGTCTAGTGCAGAAAGAAGACGATTATACCTATATCCAGAACTTCAGGTAGTTAACTGGCTTGTAGGCTGTTTTAAAGCAAAATGATCATTCAGCTCTCTGGAATTTAAGCATTTCCCTCCAAGCCCTAAAGTTGTTTGGTGTCTTTTTTTTTTTTTTTTGCGGTACTGGGGATCGAACTCAGGACCCTGCGCTTGCAAGGCAGGCGCTTATTCCACTGAGCTATATCCCCAGCCCCTTCCAAGCCCTAAAGTTGGAAGCAAATCATTCTGTAGGATCTCTTTCCTTATTTCCAAAGTGAGTAATTCCATTCTTCATTAACAGCCATTCTGTGCCATTTCTGGGCAGGAAATGTGGTATAAATAACACAACTTACGGATAATTACAGGAATATTTAGAGATAAATGGGTTCAGAAGAAAGGTATCTTGAGTTCAGAAAAAAGATATCTTGAGGTCCTTCCATACCTTTGAAGAAATCATTCATTCATTTATTCTGATTTTTTTGAGACCGAGTCTCCCTATATAATTTAGCCTTGCCTTGCATTCACTATGTAGTCCAGGCTGGTCTCAAACTGATGGTAATCCTCCTGTGTCAGCTTCCCAAGTACTGGGGTTGCAGGCATGAGCCACCGTGCCAAGCCAAAGATTATTTATTTACTTTTGGTACTGGAAATCAAACTCAGGACTTTGTACTTGCCAGGCAGGCACTTGTGCTGCTGAACTATATCTCCGGCCCAAAAAAATCACTGAAAATGAAGTTAAATTAATGTTTGGTTATCTTTTTAGACAGGATTACTTAAAATACAGGTTGCAGAATTCTCCCAGATTTTTAAAAAGCATTGTGTTGTAAGTATAAGAAAAAGTAACATTGTTCCTGGAAACATAAACAGCAAATTATGGTGAAGAAGTAACCTTTTGATTGCCGGCGTTGCTCTCCTGCCGGGAGTGGTTACTCAGGCACTTGTTAGCCTGTTGCTTTGGTAGTATGCACAGGGTAAGAAATTGTTTTGCGGTTGATGGCTACATAATGGCTATTTAAGGGATGTAAGACTATTCAAAGTAAACTGAAGTTGTTACCACAGAAGCAACAAATGTCATGGCAGCCTGCAGTCACTCCTGGGAGCCACAATCCCTGGTCTAGGTTAGATGTATGACAGTTCATATTCTTAAAATGCCACTCCACAGAGACTGAAAACAGGCAAAATCAGCATAAAATGTCTTCCTCTGCCATCTCCGTAGTGCTTCTCAATCACTGGTTGGGTTTTTTTTGACAGATTTTTTGTGGGAACATACAATGTGAATGGACAGTCCCCCAAAGAATGCCTCCGGCCCTGGCTGAGCCGTGGTATCCAGGCCCCAGATGTGTACTGTGTAGGGTGAGTGCTTTTCTTTTAGTTGTCCTTCCGTCCTTCCGAGTGGACAGTTGCATTGATGGAGTGACTGAAAAAATACAAATACATAACTGAGTTTATGAAAGGGGAAGGAATTGAAAAATGGCCATGTGCGTAGACAGAGTGTTATGCTCAGTATTAGTATTATCACCCTATTAAAATTATTTTACTCTCAACTGAATTTAATTACTTGGACATTCAACACTCTTGGTCAGAAAGCAAAAATATATGCAGGATATGGTAGCTCACACCTATAATCCCAGCACTTGGGAGGCTCTGTCTCAAAAAGAGGCAAAAAACTAAAGATACCTTTTCCCAGGAAAACAGGTGAGCTAAAGAAAGTCCCATCAGTTATTTTTTTTTCCCTCTTACTATTGTGTCATCACTGCACTGGGCACTGTTGGTGGGGAGGAGCAGCAAACTACTACTGTGTAGTATATTGTAAAGAACTAGAATTGGGAATTTACGCAGACCTAGCTCTGAGTCCCACTTTGCCATTTGGTGCTTGTGTGAATGAGTGATTGCGGATGTAAAATGGGGGTGCTTACAGCTACTTCATAGGCTGCAGGTGAAGAGGAAATGGGTTGGTGTTTATAAAAACACCTTGTATGCTCCATTGCATTTAGTTCTTAAGTGTTTGGATCTTAAGTGTGTATTTTTTTCCCCTGCTGAGGGTCCTCCAGTTTAGCTAGAAAGCAAGGACTTATGCTCCTAAGCCAGTTTGAGAATGTGTGATCTGAATGCTGCTGTACTAATTGGTTCCTTCTTCAAATAGGTTCCAGGAGCTTGATCTAAGTAAGGAAGCCTTTTTCTTTCATGACACTCCAAAAGAGGAAGAGTGGTTTAAAGCTGTGTCAGAGAGTCTTCATCCGGACACCAAGTATGCAAAGGTAAGAGAGGGGCCAGGCACCTTTTAATTTTATGTTACCATTTAGGGAAATTCTCAGATATTTTTAGGGTGTTTTTGTTTTGTTTTGAGACAGAGTCTCACTATGTAGTCCAGTCTGGCCTTGAACTCACAGAGATCCTCTTGCCTCAGCCTCCCAAGTGCTGGGATTACGGGCATGTGCCACTATGCATGGCTCAGATAATTTTTTATCCTTTCCATGACCTTTATCATAAGCCATTCCTAATGGTCCTATTTCCAGTTCCAGGTCTTCCAGAAAGATCTCCTCTGGGTGGGAAAGATGCAAGATCTCGGCATTTGTGACCTTTTAGTTTATCATGTAACATGTTCAGAGAGTTAAACAGGTGATTACTTGGCCTCTTGGCAGGGGGAAGGAGATACATTAATCCCCTCAGCCTGCTTAGTCACTTTTCCTTTGGGGGTATTTATTCTTTTTTTTGGTACTGGAAATCAAACTCAGCACCTTGCACTTGCCAGGCAGGCACTTGTGCCGCTGAGCTAGATCCCCAGCCTTTTTTGGTCTTTTTGAGACAGGGTTTCACTTTTCAGTTCAGGCTGGCCTTGAACTCACTTTGTAGTCCAGGCTGGCCTTGAACTCACAGAGATCCTCCTGCCTCCGCCTTCCGAGTGCTAGAATTACAGGTGTGTGCCGCCACACCCAATGGTGGGTATTTATTCTTGTTTGCTGTTTCTCTCTGATGGCGTGACTTGAATATTTGGCTGTATTTTCTAGGTGAAGCTCATTCGAATGGTTGGGATTATGCTACTGTTATATGTCAAACAGGAACATGCAGCGTACATCTCGGAAGTGGAAACTGAGACCGTAGGGACGGGAATCATGGGAAGGATGGTGAGTTCTTGGTGATAATATGGGGTACAGAAAGCTTTTGACCCTTAACCTTTTAACTCAGTTTTTTGTATGTGTGTTATGTACCAGGAATCGAACTCAGGGCTTTGTGCTTGCCAGGCAGGTGCTGTGCCGATGAACCATCTTCTCGGCCCCTTGACTCAACTTCTGATGCAGTGACTATACATGTCCTGAGTAGAGGGCTGGACTGAGCAGACTATTTAGGGATCATGTGTTAGTAAGCCAGCACCTATCCTCATGTTTACTCCTCACTAGAGGGATCAACTCTGATTGATCCTGCTATTTAACTTATGAGGCAGGGTGCAGAAACTGTATTGGGTCACAAAGAAAAACAAAGAAGCTGAAGGTTTGCAATTTCTTCTACTTCTTGAGGCTGAGTCCTGCTCTTATGTTCTGTTGCAAGAGCTGAGGTTTGTGTGGAGAGGAAAACCATATGACTGGCCTGTGACAAGGAAAGACCTCTAGATTGCAAATACCAGGCTCTGGGCTCAGCTTTGTACTAGCTTTGAGCTAGTCTTTGTATCTTTGTGGGTTTGCTTTTTTATCGTAGACTATTAGATAATAACTTCTCAGGGTTATGACGAAGACTATGCAAGACAAAACATTGAGAGTTTGCAGGATTAAATGACTGACACAATGAAGTTGAAGATTAGATTTTTTTGGATCCTTTTAATAGGGTAACAAAGGAGGTGTGGCGATCAGGTTCCAGTTGCACAACACCAGCATCTGCATTGTGAATTCTCACTTGGCAGCCCACATAGAAGAGTATGAGAGGAGAAACCAAGACTATAAAGACATTTGTTCTCGAATGCAGTTTTGCCAGGTTGACCCAAGCCTTCCCGCTCTCACCATCAGCAAGCACGAGTGAGTCTGGGCTGCTTCCCCATATTGGCTCTCTGGGTGTGGTGTGGAGAGCTATGGGCTCGGTATCCATAGGTGTTGGGAGGTGACCGCTGGGGTAGGGTACCTGCCAACCGTCAGTTACTTGCAGATCAAAGCTCTTGGAAATTTTTAGTCTCCTAACATATTAGCTGGCAGATCTGAAGAACCATTCTCAAACATCATTTGTCCCTGGAAAAATGTAAGATTTATTTTAATATAGGTATACCTGGACCTAGAATTATAAGGAAAACAACAAAAGCGCAAGCAACCCAAACATAGTTTTCAGAAGTATGTTTTAGGACTTCGTGTCTGCTTTCCAGGGCATGTGCAGTGGCGATAGGACTGCATTGGTCTGCCTCTACTTGGTCTTTTTTTTCTCTTGAGTCAACTGTACAACGCTGTGATTGCAGCTCCTTAGAGCATCTTGTGTATCTTTGCTCATTCTTTATTTCAGTTATTTCTAAAACTTACTCTTTTAATTCAGAGGTTTAGAATTTCAAGCTCTATGGTAACAGTAGGAGTGTATGCCACTGTTTTTACAAAGAGGAAGAAGCCACTGGGGCCATGATGCTTTGCCAGGGAATAAACAAGTCATACTTTTCATCCTGCCTGCTGCGGTGGATCTGTCTTAGTTTGTTGGTGTCCTCGAAGCTGACAGGATGGCTTTTCTCTTCCACAACCTCTGGCAGGCCGCACGTCTTCTAGCTGAGCTGCTCCATGCTGGTGTACTTGGAGCACACTCGTTTATGAGGTTGTAGATTGGTGGGCAGTCACTGCTCTTAGCCTGTGGCTGCATTTACCTGGGGGTTGTGTGTGCTGCTGTGCAGATGCTCTGAAGGCATGGTTGTTGGCTTCAGATGCAGCAATATTGGACTTCAGGAGATGTGTGATGTCATCAGGGAGTCTTAAGTTTGCTTTGTCCCAAAGCAGCAGGTGTAATAAATCACCTGTCAAAGCTCTTCCCAGGAGTGCAGAGTGAGCCAACCAATGATACGATGGTGGTTAAATCCAGGCTACACTATGAAGAGAGACTTTTGTTTGAGAGGAATTCTGTCTAGAAACAAAAATTGATGGTGAGTTTTGTGGATGGGACTGTACGTGGAGGCAGAGGTGGCATCACAGCATCGTTGCCTTGGAGTCCCTGGGTAACTGGCATGACTTTCAGTTCTTTTGGTTTTTTTTAACCTCTTCCCAGCAGTGGGGTAAATTCTTGTCTTGCTTTTAGATCTGATTAGACCATCTTTCCAACTGTCTAAGAATAAAGTACTGAAGGACAACTCAGGGCTACTCATAATGAACTTGAATTGGACCAAAAAACCTTGAATAAGCAGCATATTAGACTTGGTATTAAATAGGATGGCAAAGAAAATAATCCCAGAATTGCTGGGTCACTTTCCTACCCAGCTCCTAAGAGGTTGAGACTCAAGGGCCTTCTGTCAGGAGCACCTGGATAGAATGGGTTAAAGTCCCTCCTAAACCCTATTACTTTTGTGCTCTGTCCTCACAGTGTGATCTTGTGGCTTGGGGACCTCAACTACAGGATAGAAGATCTGGATGTGGAAAAAGTGAAAAAGCTCATTGAAGAGAAGGACTTTCAAACCCTGTATGCATATGATCAGGTACAGATGCCCCCCCATGTCCTCTGCAGGCAGAGGAGGAAGCCTGGCCTGCCAACCCTTAGCTTCACCTGCCTCAGATCGGGAGGGTTCCCTGAGGAGCTGGTGCTGTCAGTTCCTTCTTCATTTCATCTACATTTCTCTCTGCCGTGGTGGCTTCCCCTTGGCTTTCCTCGGGGCACCTTTCTCCTTTTGGAGCACACCTTGTTCTTTCTGATTCATTCCAGAGGTCTGAAGTTGAGACTAAAAGGGCCCAACTTTTATAAAAGGAAGTAGTTGGTGTATTCACGGTGAATTAATTTGAGTAAGGCTTCTTTCTACATCCTTCCCTTTGCCCGAAGTCTGGGGGGTGGGGGTGGGCGAGGCGGCTCCAGGTGTCTTTCCTCCAATGCCTGCAGGAGGCAGCTCTGTAACCTGCTGTTCTCCACTGTCGTTATTTGGCGCAGCATTTCGTTCTCAGACCATTGCCCATCTCACAGGCCAAGGGAAATCTTTTCTCCCTTTTCTTCTGGCTACTCTCAGACTTTTCAAGTGGTCAGAGTTGTTCCAAATGTTACGGTCATTTTCCTTTTTTAATCTAATTGCACCTCACACCAGTCTTTAATAATAACCTCAGTGTCATTACTATTCTAAATCTGTCGGTTTCCTTTTTCTTCCCCAGTGCAGATTAGTGAAGGACAAGAATCTTAACTTTACTGTGTCTTTCTTTATGGAATAATTTGTTGATCCATTTTTTTCCCTCTCTCATCTTTTTTCCTTGGTAAATTATTTTTGTTCTACTTAGTGCCTCATTCAGCATTAATCCGCTCCCTTCCATATCTGTCTGTTAATTCCCTCTGTGTTCTGGACTGAGGCATTCCAATTTCCCGTATGGTTTGATAATTATTTTTGCTTGTCTCCTTTTCCGGTCTTTCCTGAAGTAATATAGGATCTATTTTATATGTTATTTGCTTCCTAGTTGACTTTACCATCTTTATGTACCCATTCAAGAAGCATCAGCTTGCATTCATATATCAAGTTGTTATTTCTTGTTGCCTTTTATAATGCTTTTAGGAAATCATATTTTTAGGAGGTTGACAAATGGTATCCCTCGGATAGCTGACCCAGCCTCCACTTAGGGTTGACGTTTCTCTCCCCATCTGTACAGTGCCAAGCGTGGTGGTCAGGGAAGAGGCAGGAGAACAGTGAGTTTTATCTCTTGCTGAGAGTTGATCCATTAGAAGCTCTAGAATTAGTACCAAAGGAAGCCATGCACATCGGTGCACACCTGTAATTCCAGCGCTCAGGAGGCTAAGGGAGGAGGATCATGACTTTGAGGGAGGGCTACATAGCGAGTTCAAGGCCAGCCTAAGCTATCTAGTGACAGCCTACCTCTAAAGCAAAACAGACACAATCAGAAAGAGTTAGTACAGTGGGAAAGATTCTAGTTATTTTCAAAAAATATTTCAGGTAGTGTTTGATGTTGATAGTTATTTTCCTAATGACCCTATGAGGTGGATTTTACGATGATTCCCACATTTACAGAGCTTCCCCAGTTTGCATAATTCAGCTTGACTATACAGTTTTGTCTCTATATTGGAACAAGTAGGGGCACAGGTGACTTGCTTGACATAGGGAGGGAAAACTATGTTGAGTGGCACAGAGTCCTCACAGGGACATATCAGTGAGACTGTGCTCAGGCCCCTTCCTTACACATTTATTCTTTTTTTTTTTTTTTTTTTTTTTTTTTTTTAGTCTTTTTGAGGCAGGGTCTCGCTATGCAGTTCAGGCTGGCCTTGAGCTCACTTTGTAGCCCAGGCTGGTCTGGATCCTCCTACTTCAGCCTCCCAAGTGCTGGGATTACAGATGTGTACCGCCATGCCTGGCTACACATTTACTGTTATAAAAGAGCCTTAAAAACTATTCCAGGTGAAAGGATTGTCATCAGCTTTCTCTTCTTCCCACAAGTTAGTTAACTCAAGATCTCACAGAATAGCTTTTTTAATGGGGCCTTTCTCCTTGGTTAGAGCTTGAATTCCAGATTGATTTTCTTTTCTCTACTAATTCAAGGTTTAATCATTTTATTCTGAAGTATTTTTCTCCTTTCCTTTTGTATAGCTGAAAATTCAAGTGGATGCCAAGACTGTCTTTGATGGCTACACAGAGGGAGAGCTGACATTCCAGCCTACATATAAGTATGACACTGGCTCCGATAACTGGGATACTAGGTAGGTCAGCTTTGGGACTGAGCACTTGGAAACCAGGAATTCTGGGAAGTACTTACCCTTATGGACCTGCAGAAAAATACCAGTTTCCTGTAATTCTTTCCTCACATTTTCCATATATATTTATATTTGACTTAGGCTTTGTTCCATGTCTTTTTTTATTTTTTTGAGACAGGGTCTCACTGTGCAGTTCATGCTGTCCTTGAACTCACTTTGTAGCCCAACCTGGCCTCAAACTTCCAGTGATCCTTCTGCCTCAGTCTCCTGTGTTCCATAATGTCTTGACCCTGATTTGCTTTTCAGTTATGCTTAGATGAGGTGGTTCCATCTCACTTGGCCTGTACTTGTCATTGCACACTAGTTAGTGTTTTTATTAGTGTGCACCATGCACCACGCACTATTTGCTAGTCACTTGTATTACCTCGTTTATTTGTATTGTGTAATCCTCACAACAACCTGTTGTTATCCTTGTTTTATGAAGTTGGGGACTGAGATATAGAAAAATCAAAGACTGTCCCAAATGAGCAGAGGCAGACGGTGAGAAGTGAAAGCCTATTCCCTTTACCACCTCCTTTTAAGTACTTTCTCTTATATTGCCGTTGTACTCTTCTCCTGTCCTCATGGGAGGGTAAAGAGCAGAGAATCAGTCTGAACTGTGTTTGCATTTTGAGCTTCCATAGTTCTTTTGCATGGTACCCACAGGATATATGTTACTCCTTGGTGGGCCTAAATGGTTTGTCATCTCAGATTACTGGGCCGCAAGGAGGCAAAGGCTGTGCTTCCCTGACACCTGCCTGATCCGGGGCACTAGCAAGGAAGTGCGCATGGCCATTTCGGCGTTGTCAGCATGGCTTTCCATTTCAGTGAGAAGTGTCGTGCTCCTGCCTGGTGTGACCGGATCCTCTGGAAAGGGAAAAACATCACTCAGCTGAGTTACCAGAGCCACATGGCCTTGAAGACCAGTGACCACAAGCCCGTCAGCTCAGAGTTTGACATTGGGGTAGGTGGGCAGCTGGTACCCGTTGTAATCATGGGGAACAGGTTTTCACACGTTATTTTTTGTCTCTTTGACCCCCTTCTCTGCCCTTGAATATGAGGAGGCTCCTTTTAAAAATTGTTTGTTTAGTGCTGGACGTGGTGGTCTGCACCTGTAGTCTCAGCACTTGGGAGGCTAAGGCAGGAGGATCATTGTGAGTTGGAGGCCAGCCTGGGCTATATAGTGAGTTCAAGGCCAGCCTAAGCCACATAATGAGACCTTGTCTCAAAAAAACAACAAAAAAAGTTTGTTTAAATTAGTTAATTTTAAAATTCATCGCCCCCAACAATTAGATGGTAATAACCATAGCCATCGTTTTGCTATTGTTGTAGTGTAGGTTGCTGGGGGTTTTCTCCCCAGTTGGGATTCTCCAGGGCGACAGAACCCATAGATCTACAGAAAGAGATTTATTTAGGAGTTGACTCTCATGATTGTGGGGGTTGGCAGTCCAAAATTTGCAAACCATACTAGCAGGGTAGAAATGCCAGTTCAAAGGCATCCTGGAAGCAGAATTCCTCCCACAGTTTAAATGTAATTAATAATTGTTTTGGTATACATTTTATATACACATATATGTGGAAGTTCCTGTTTTCTAGACTGTATCTTTTTAGACTTTCCTTTATGCATTTATAGATGAGTATGTCAGCATTCTATATACAACATACAGGATATCCTACCCTCTTTTTTTTTTTTTTTTGTCTTTTTGAGACAGGGTTTCACTATACAGTTCATGCTGGCCTTGAGTTCACTCTGTAGCCCAGGCTGGTCTTGAATTCACAACGATCCTCCTACCTCAGCCTCCCAAGTGCTGGGATTACAGGCATGTGCCACCATGCCTGGCTTCCCCTTTTCTTTTTGGTAAAACAGTTCACATACATATTATTCTAAGAGCATTTTTTTCTCCCATCAAAAATAGTCAATAAAGGTAGATCTTCCTCTTCCATTTTTTTATTATTGTTGTTGTAGTTATTAGTATTATTGGGTATTGAACCCAGGGTCTTTGCATACACCCACAGCCTCTGTTTATTATTTTAATTTTGAGACCAATTGTTAAATTACCCAGGCTGGGCTTGAACTTGTGATCCTCCTGCCTTAGCCTCCCAGAGTGCTGGAATTACAGGTGTGTACCACCCTGCCTAGTCCTGCTCATTATTTTTAAAGGCTGCAAACTATTCTGTAGTATGGGCAAACCATAATGGAGTGATGATCATGTGTTTTCAAAGTTTTGTATGCAGTGCTATAGTGACCATCTTCACATATACTTTTGTGTGTGTGGAATTCTGTAAAATGAAATTCTTAGAGGTGACATTAATGTTTCAAAGAAAATTATATTCTAACCGAATGCAGTGGTACGTGTGTGCAGCCCCAGCTACCCAGGGGAACTGCTTGAGCCCAAGAGTTCAGAGCCAGTGTGGGCAACATAACAATACCCTATTTTAAAAAAAGCTTTTTAATTTTAAGTTTCTTAGATCCTGCTGAATTATCCTACCAACAGTTCTTACCATTTGACCCTTTTACTATGTCGGAGCTTATTTTACCATACTCTTGCCGGTATCCGATTTTATCTGTCTTAAATTTTTGCGAAGCAAATAAGCAAAAACAATTTTCTCATTATTTTATGTTACATTTCCTTACTTACTAGTGAGGTGAACATCTTTTCTTTTATCATCTGTTCGTATTTTGTCAGTGACTTCTGGCTTGCTTGTATTACCAACTCTTGAGGCTATGGGTAGAGGCATGTCAGAAACTATGAGGATGTGGGTAGTTTAAGAAAACCTAGTGAATGTTATAATTAAAGTTTTTTTTTTAATAAAAAAGTTTGTAAATCAAAATACATAAAGTAGAGCCTGGATTGTGTGAAAACACTTGGAAATGCCTTAGAAACATTTCTTACTACTGGCTTGTGGTGGCAGCAAGCAGAACAGCTGGGTGCCTGGCATCTTTATGCCAGGGCCTATGGCTGACAGAACCAGCAGCTGGCAAGCTCTCACTCCTGTATCTTCTTTCTGTTGGTCAGGAAGCAGGTCCCTCTACCGAAGCGGAGGATCCTCCAAGCCTCTTATTAATTGGGTCCTCTGTTAGTTAATGAAATAAATATTTAGCCTTTACTTTCTGTATTGCTGTCAACTGTTATTTCCAGCACCATCAACATCCTCAATATTGAGAAAGAGGAAATAGGCAGAAACCTCAGACTCAGTTTCTGCTGTTTCTCTCCCAGGTGAAAGTCATCAATGATGAGCTCTATAGGAAGACTCTGGAGGAAATTGTTCGCTCCCTCGATAAAATGGAAAATGCCAACATTCCTTCTGTGTCTCTCTCCAAGCGAGAGGTAGGGAGCCGTGTTGAGAATATTAGGCCTGGGCTCTTCTCTTCCTAGAACTTAAGTGTCCCTCATTTACTAGAGCTCAGAATTTCCAGGGGCATCTGTCATGTTATTGGACTCTTGTTTTCTTGACAGGCTGCTTCTAGATAAAGTGAGGATGATGGTAGCAGAAGACAGGGGTTCTTGGCTTAGATTACATTCATGACCTCATCTTCTAAACCAGAAGAAAATCTGAAAAGTGCTTAGTTTGATTTACAGTAACAGATGTATATTTTGGCAGTGGGTTTGTCTTCCTACTGATGCTTTACTATGAGATTAAATTAACTCTGAATTCTTGGATCCATATGAGTTCATAGAAGGGAAAACAGTAGAGAAAAGTGGTGGACCAGGTAGAGCTAAGGTTTTCCATGGGAGAGCCACAGCACAGGCCATTCAAAGTTGACAATAGCACACAATCAAATGGAGGTTTATGGTAAAGATGCTTTTAATCCCTAGATGTCCAGCTACTTGTCAGGGTGAACTCGTTTCTCATGTTGAGGGATGGAATTTGTGAGGGGCATTTTGAAAATGGTTTCTGGGTATAAATGATATAAATTTTAATTATTTCAGGAAATATACATATAAAAACAACTTGAGTTTTTGGAGTTTGGGGGTTTTTGGTTTAAACACAGAGAACTGGCTTGTTGTCCAGGTAAATACCTAAGGAAGAAACATTTCGAAGAGGTGGTCCTTCATTTTCTTCCCAGGGCAAGTTGGGGTGGCTGGGCATGTGGTCCAAGAGAGGACACTGGTTCTGACTGGTCTTGGGCTTGTTCCCAGTTCTGTTTCCAGGATGTGAAGTACATGCAATTGCAAGTGGAGTCCTTTACAATTCACAATGGGCAGGTGCCCTGTCAGTTTGAGTTCATCAACAAGCCCGATGAAGAGTCTTACTGTAAGCAGTGGCTGAGGGCCAACCCCAGTAAGGGGTTCCTCCTGCCAGGTGAGGCCTCTGCTCCTAGATTCCTGCTTGCTGGTTTGGGGGTCCCTGTCATTTGCTGTTTTCATAAAATAAGCCTTTTGCTTCTGATTTGTTTTCTGCTTGAAACCTCTTTACTTATAAAGCCCTCTGACGCGCCCATTCATAAATAAAATATAAAATAGTGAGGAACATATGTTGAGTTTCAAAAGCGTTTTCAGTCATTTATGTTTCATAATTTCACAGAAAGAGAAAACATAAGGTTACTGTAAAGCAGATGCTGCTGTTAAAGGGGTCCTTTTCACCGTCTGTCTTACTAGAATCAAGCCCCGCTTACATGCGCTTGTGGAGAAAGATAATGGAGTGGTAATTCAGAAATTATGTCTGGCCGTAGAATATACTATCTGCATCTTTCCCCCGACTTCTCTTTTGCGCTCTGTGAGGTAGGATGTGGTAGGATTAGTGTGTTTTATGGACAATTTGCAGGCTGATAATTGTCTTATATTTCTACTGGATCAGGGGTTTTCATCTTATCTGCCTCAGGAAAGGTTCTTTGATCCATGCCTTTTTATTGTTAATATTTTTAGCTTGAGCTATGATACTTAGTGCTTGAATTTTTTAAATATTTGCCTGTTCAAATGCTTCTGTTTGCATAGTCCCTGTTGGACTATGAACTCCTCATTCTTGTGTCCCCCGAGCTTGTGGATACTTGTGGGCTGATACCCTTTATTTCCTCTTCCTAACACTTTGTGCCTTACGCTCTTCCCTCCTGTCTCCTTTGCCGCTTTCCTCTTGGCCTCTCCTTAGCCAACGTTACTCTTTTTAAAACTTTTCTGCAGATTCTGACATTGAGATTGAATTGGAACTTTATGTAAATAAGACCACAGCTACAAAACTCAACTCAGGTGAAGACAAAATTGAGGACATTCTGGTCTTGCACTTGGAAAGGGGAAAGGACTACTTTTTGTCAGTGACTGGAAACTACCTGCCCAGCTGTTTTGGGTCTCCCATTCACACTTTGTGCTACATGAAGCAGCCAATCTGGGATCTACCACTTGAAACTATTAGTGAGCTGGTGAGTGACATGGAGACATGTGGAACTGAGTTGCAGGACAGCGAGTTAAACAAGCTGCTCCTGTGCCTACCTCCCTTGGAACTTAAGAATTCTTCAGCTGCTACTGCTTGCTTAGTATATCAACCCCCTACTGCTGTGCCACAAGCCCGGCCCGAAACTGAAATAACATCGAGCTGTTTCTCATGACTCTGTTGGTTTCTTCTGTTGTCTTCCCTAGGCTCACTTATGCCCCTGTAATAAGGGGCAGCTGTGATGGCTGGAAAGTCCCAGGTGACCTTTCTCACGTGTCTTGGGGTTTTTGGCTGTCCTCTAGGCTTTCAAAATTCAAGGGGCTTGTGCTGGGCGTGGTGGCACACAACTTTAGTCCCAGCACTCAGGAGGCTGAGACAGGAGGATCCCCTTGAGTGTGAGGCTAGTCTGAGCTACATAGTGAGTTCAGGGCCAGCCGGAACTATATAGTAAGGCCTTGTCTCAAGAAAGAAAAGAAGAAAGCTCACTCAGGCTTCTACAGGTGATGGCAAGAGCACAAGAGCTTAGGTGTAAGGCCACTTATGGTGTTCCTCTTAAGTTTGCACCATGTCACTTATGTCACATTTTATGGATCCTAGCACATTGTGAAGCAGCCCACATTCCAGAGGTGGGGCAAGACTCCATCTCTTGGTAGGAAAGGTTTTAGAATGTGTGGCCATGTTTTCAGTCTTTCACAACTAATGCATGTCTTAGACCCTTTGCCTTGCTTGTACAACAGAATATTATAGATTTAGAACATTATTTGTCACAGTTCTAGAAACTGGGAAGTCCATGATAAAGACATTTATACATTGGTTTCTGGTGACACATTTGGTTTTTAGAGAACCAGCTTCTCACTGAGTCTTCACACAGCAGAAAGGGTGAGGGGGCTCTCTGGGGTCTCTTTTGTAAGAGCACTAATCCCATTCGCGACTGCACAGCCCTCATGAGCAACCACCTCCCAGAGGCCTCACATCCAAATACCCTGACATTGGTGATCAGTGTCTGGCATCCTCATCACCAGTCTGATGGGAGTGGGGAACATAAACATTCAATCTGAAATGATACATTAGAAAAACAAAGCCCTAAACCCTAATATGGAGAGAGTTCCCTGGCCCATGATACTACTCAGTTTTTAAGTCACCACTTTGTAGGTTGTCGTCCTAAACTAAATTCACCGAAAGCTAAAAAGCTCCAATGGAAACAATTCTAATACAGTGGAGCTACTCTGCAGCAGATTTATGGTAGTACATGTGTGCCCACCCAATATTTTTTTTTTGTTTAGGGACTTTTGAATTATCCTTCCCTTTATATAGATGAAAACAGAGGCCCAAATCAAGGAGAGTGATTAGTCATATGATGGGTTAGCAGTGGACACAGACCTTGAACTTCCAAGTCTGCTGTTTCTTCATCAGGCCACACTGTGTCTCGGGCTCTGACAGTGAAAGGCTGTATGTATGATTATTTTTCTAAGAAAATGGTGCATATGTCACCTGACTCATTCAGATTGCTTGCCATAACTCTCAATTCTCAAAAACCACCTTTTTTTTTTTTTTTTTTTTTTTAAACAGGGCTTCACTACACAGTTCAGGCTGCCCTGGAACTGCTGGGGTTGCAGACATGCACCACCACTGCTGGCCATAAAGTGACCTTGTGTCCCTGACTTGTACCATCTGGTTCATTTTTGTCTATGTTTGGTTAGGGGTGTTGAAATGTTCCCCCTTTTCCATGGGTTTGCTGTCCCTAAGTTGCCTCAGTGGGCCAGCTTGTCTTGATTTTTCTTTATTTTTAGACTCTGATGCCAGTCCAGACCGAAGATAACAGGGGCAAGTTGCAGACCCCTATGGAAATCCCCAAAGAGCTCTGGATGATGGTTGATTACCTGTACAGAAATGCTACCCAGCAGGTAGGTTGTGGTTAGGCAGTTAGGCTGCCTGAGATAGGCTGCCTGGAGAAAGAAAACCTTTTCATAGAAAGCTTGTGCCCTGAGGAGCCTGTGGGAAGTTCTCCCCTGGCCCCAGAGGAGGTCAGAGAAAAAGATTTTGTACTATGTTTCATATCCCTATGAGAACCTTTTATGGCATGTGGCATTTGACTACCCCAAGGGAAGACATGCCTCGCAGCAACATATTCCTTTCCTGGGTCTCTGGGCCGCCCCCAGATAGAAACCCATCTGAAGGCCCCCAGGGATGTTCTCCTGCTCTCCTTTGCTTCTGGGAATGGGAAGGGCTGACTTGAGAAGCCAGGTGGAGGGGAAGGAACACCCAGGCTTCATTTCTAGAGTGACTTGGGCAGGCTTCATGGGGTCATTTGATGGTTTGACTGACTTGTTTACAAATAGGTTCCACAGAGGCCTGTATGAATTATAATCCCACAGCAACTTTTCTGTCGTGGTGGTGCTTGGGGTTGAGTCCAGGGTCTCATCCACGTTAGACAAGAGCTCCACCACTGTGCTACAGCTCTAGCTCAGAATGCTCATTCTTATACTCTGATTCAGCTTTTCCTCCTCACTCACTGAGTGTTGTAGCACAGCAAGCACTGCTCTAAAGGTTTTACTGCCTTGCCTCATTTAATTCTCACAGTAGCTCTCAGATGAGGAAACAGATGTCCAGAAATATAAATAACTTGGTCAAGAAAGGCCAGGGATATAACTCAGTGGTGCAAGCGCCTGCCTGGCAAGTGCAAGGTCATGAGTTTGATTTCTGGTTCCAAAACAAAAGAAGGCAAACAAACAAACAAACAAACTTGGTCAAGAATCCCAAGCCAGTGGTGGAACTTTGGCTATAGAAGTCACATTCTTTATTTATTTTTATTTTTCTTTTTTTTGAGACAAAGTCTCACTGTACAGTTCAGGATGGGCTTGAACTCACTATGTAGTTCAAGTTAGCCTCGAATTCAAGGCAATCTTCCTGCTTCTGCCTCCCAGCTGCTAGAATTACAGGAATGCACCACCACACCCAACAGAAGTCACATTCTTAAGTACTGTAATGTTCTACCTTCTCTGTAAAGCTCCTTTCAGATGAAACTTTTGAGTACTATGTATATTATTAATAGTTAAATGGTATTGTTATTGTATGAAACAAATGCATATATAATATCCTAAAGGAAATAACCTTTATTGCCATAATCTTACTTGTACAATGCTCTGAGATGACTTTTTTAGTTTTCTCCATTTTATAGTATTTTCCTCCCTAGTTAATCCCTCTGTAGCACTGCAGGATACACAGGTATTATTAAGTTTTCTTATGTTGTATTGGTTTTGTTTTGTTTTTGTTTCTTTTTTTTTTTTCTTTGAGACAGAGCCTCATTATGGAGTTCAGGCTGGCCTTGAACTTGAGCCAATCCTCTTGCCGCAGCCTCTCGAGTACAGGTGTGTGGCATCATGCCTGGCTTCTTGTGTTGGCTCTTGTCTTGTGTAGTGTGCCCTACCCATAGGTTTTATAATAGATGGCTAAGAACTTACTGTAAAAACATGTCTGGGAAGACCCGAAGGTGAATTAGCCACATCAGCCTAAATCACATTCTCTATCAGGGTAATTCAGAGGTCTCACTACACAATTCTTTTTTATACTCTGGTGATATTGATAAGTCAAGAAATAGTTGCTGATTTTCTGAAAAAGTAATTGTTTTATGACTCTCTTCCCTTTTGCAGGAAGATCTGTTTCAACAGCCAGGCCTGAGGTTGGAATTTGAACATATCAGGGACTGTTTGGATACTGGAATGATTGATAACCTCTGTATCCTTTAGGCATTCAGCCAAGTGTGTGTGTATGTGTATGTGTCTGTCTGTTTGTGTGTATGAATATGAGTGAGAGAGGTGAGAAAAGGGAAATAGTATTTTAAAGTTCAAAGTCTGATACTGTGCTCCCAGTGATCATGTTTTTCCTGCTTGAAGTTTGCATAGAGAAGATTTTACAGCTTTAAGCAACTAATATAGCAGGAACTCAAGAAGGCCTAGCTCATCTGACAGACACTTCAAGATGTCAAGCTGGCACCTCGGCTCTAAATAGAGAGCCTGACTGGGCATGTACTTGCCCCAGGGCCTTCTCCTAACCAGGGGTAGTGAACCAGTATCACCTGTTCCTTAATGATGGGCCAAAAGCTGCTAGCAATCATTCTGTAGCTGAAGCCTTACTGCTTTTCCTGGAGAGTCTGCCGGAGCCTGTGATCTGTTACAGTGCTTACCATAGCTGCCTGGAGTGTTCTGGTAATTACACAGCGAGCAAACAGGTGAGAGGAGCACTGAACATCACTGTATATATGTGGCCCTCCCTGGGCCCAGGAGGCCTGATGGAACAAATTGGGCACAGCTAGAAACTTAATACCATATCCTTCCTTCTCAGACCTGTTCTTCCTCTTGTGTTGCTTTTTCTTTTAATAGCATCACCCTTACCTCTAGTGACTCAGCTCTGAAACCTGAATCATTTCTCACTCTTCCTCTCCTCCCCACCCACACACCCAGACCCGCTAATCTGTCACCGTCCTCTCCCTCCCATTCTCATTCTGTTTACACTGTTCAGTGCCCTGCATCTGGGCTCAACCTCTGCTGATTTGTTTTTCAGATTGCCATCCAGTGGTGTACCCTGAAGTTCTCGTCATGGTGGCCAAAAACCACACTTGGCTCTCCATTGTCAATTAATCACTTTCTTAAATATTCAGGATTTTCTTTGATGTAGCCTACTAATTTACTTACACAACACTTACACCTGACAGAATAGTATAGAAAACTTGCCAGTAATAAAGGTTGCAGAGCCTCACCCCAAATCCACTGAACCAGAGTGGGGTATCTGTGGAAGTTCAGCCTTAAAACATATTAAGAGGTTATACTCCTATCAGAATTGACTTCTTATAATATGTTCTGTCTCCTTACCTCACTGTTTACTTTCTTTAAACTTTTTTTTTTGTACCAGGTATTGAACTCAGGACCTTGTGCTTGCCAGGCAGGCATTGTGCCACTGAGCTATATCCCCGGCTTTACTTTCTTTCATCTTTGAAACACTTCCTTTGCCCTGAATACCTTACCTTTATAGGACTCCCTTGCCTTATAGGTCCAGTTTTGCCTTATACCCAAGACCCAACTAAAATGTCTTCTGTTTCCTAAGTTATGTCAGAACATAGAATGAGACATCTGACCTCTAAATTCATGTGCTGTGTGACCAGTCTTCTCTTATGGTACTTATGCCAATTCTGTGTTCGACCTTACTGATGTTCATAGATTATGTATTCAGGTCCTGGAATGTAGGCAAACTGACAAATAATTGAATGAACAAACAGACAAATCCCAATTCTTTCTCTTTCAGGTCATTTTTACTCTCCCCACATTCCACAAAAATGTCTTCAACTACTTAATGACATTTTTGCAAGAATTGCTAAAAAATTCAGCAAAAAATCATTTGGATGAGAATATTCTAGGTAAGCAGCCAGCTAGGTAAATGTCTAGGAAAGCTTCTCTGTAAAATTACTCATTATGAGAAAAGAGGTTGAGGAGGGTCCTGGGTTCATTACAGTAGAGTTTGTATTTTAAGCTCTGAACAAAGTTTATATTCAGATAATTTTTTGCTTTGTGTGTTTTGAAGCAGAAAACACTGCTTTTTGGTACCCGCTGCTCTGCTCCTGAAAACACGAGAATAAGTAACACTTTCTGTTGCTGAATCATTTGTTTTCTTTTCACACAGCAAGCATATTTGGCAGTTTATTGCTTCGAAACCCAGCTGGTCACCTAAAGCTTGAAATGACAGATAAAAAGAAGGCTCAAGAGTTTATTCACCAGTTCCTCTGCAACACACTCTGAACCTCTCCATCTCCCCCTTTTTTTTACTGGAGGCAACCAATTGCCAGCCCCACTGGTTTCAGCTCATATGATGCCTTAAGACGATATGAACCCACCTGGAAGCAAGAATGGCAGCCACCTGGTTCCCAAGCCGAGGCCTCCCTGACCTGCCTTCAGTTAGAATGCTCAGTGATGAACTGTGACGACATGGGGGAAATCTACCATAATAAAACTGACATTTGGTGTTCAACTTTTAGTTGACACAAATCTCTATTAATTCTTTATTACTTTACAAAATTTAGGCCAGGCATGGTGCTTGCCCATAATCCCAGCACTTGGGAGACTGAGCCAGGAGGATCATGAATTCAGTGCCAACCTGGGCTACACAGCAAGTTCAAAGCCATTTGGAATGCATAGACTCTCAGAAAAACAAAAAAGGAAAAAAAAAGTGACTGTACTTACGCAAACTCAGCCTTGCTGCAGGGCCTAGTTAATGACGTCCCTGTAGCCTGGTCTGAGCTCTTGACGATCAGATATTTCAATAAACTTTGAAATCTTAGAAGGAAAATGAGTCGGACAGCAAGAATTCAGGTGTACTTCCTGGATAAACAAGCCCCAACCACCGCTGAGACAGTGCCATTGCTCAATCTGAGGACCTGCATACATGCATAGGAAAACTCTGCTCCCTTCCTCCTCAGATATGGCTCAGTGACTCTGAAGCTGGTCACTCAGCTGGGGAGGGCAGTACAGTGGCTTAAAGGTGAAAGCACCGAGGAAATACCTGTACTGGTGAACACGTGAGAACGTCTAGGCCACCAAACCGTGCAAACTGTATATTATGCATCTCCTCTCGTATATGTAATATATTTTAATGATAAATGTATTTTTAACAGTGGTTGTTGTGTTTTTCTCTTAAGAGATGACAATCTTTGGCAGTTGGACTAACGTGGTTTAAGCATTGAAACAGCTGATCAGGAGCCAAAGAGATGAATGCCCGGCAATCTCGTGGATAATAGTCACTAATCACATTTTCCAAGCAAGAGATGCTAGGCCATGGCATGAACCCCTAATCTAGTCTCCAGGGTTTGTCTCACTCTTAATATTATAGAGAAGTACATGGGAAAAACAGGCAGTGGCTCCTGGGAGGATGTAACAGGTAGATCTTACAGGAACTTAGGGAGCATACTAAAGGTACGCAGAAAAACGCTTCTTGGGCTCTAGCATGCCACTAATTTGGCAGGGTTAGTGATTTAAGAGATGGACCAACAGGTTGAATGTGAAGTTAAAGGGAGTGACCAGTAGGTGGCAATGACGGACTCGGGCAGGAGAATCTCCTGCAGGAGAGAAAAGTTAAAGAGCGGCCAAGCTGGGCAGGTGTACCACGAGAAAGGAAACGGCGTTTTATGAAGGCGGGCTAAGAAGGGAAGAGATGGCAACATCATCTCTGGCTGGGTCTGGAATGCTCCTAGCTGCCTTTTGAGTCCAGTCCTCCTTTCCTGGACCCTCCTGTCTTATTAACTTTGCTGAGTGACCTGGGGGCGCTGGCGCCGGAGAGGTAGGAGGCCAGGAACAGCCTCGCCCCTGGCCTGTCTGAGCCGGGAATCTGATGGCTAAATGGCGTCCTTTCTCTTACAGTCGTGGCGCAAACTGTGCTGACGCTTTTTCGTATTTGTAGTCGGGAGTCGCCCCCTCTTGCGCACATCGGTGAAAATCTGGGCGCTTCCCGGTACAGCCCGAGCTCACCCGGCCAACGACTACTCACACCGCCCCGCCCCGCTCTGCGGCTCACACCGCCCCTGCAGCTCGACAATTGGACATTCGGGCTCAGCCCCCAGACCACCGAGGCCAATCAGGAGAGCCAGAGGGAGGTGCAGTGGCTGTCTCCTCCTTCCTCCGGAAAGCGGAAGCGGAAGTGACGTTAGGGAAAGGTGGGGGTAATCATGGTGCCGCTGGGGAGGGGAGAAGCTGCTGGTGCTGCCGTTGCCGGGAGCCGCGGAGGTAAAAGGCGAAACTAGACTCGGCCTGGGTTGGGACTTCCCGTGGGGCGAGAGACTTAGATTCCCTCCTGACGCAGTTTCCAGTAGAGACCCCAGTCTGCTCTCTGGAGGGACCCCACCCCTCCTCCGTTTCCATGGGGATGGGTATCCAGCCCCCCTTTCCTGTCTCCATGGAGACCCGGACCCTGCCCCTCTTCGCCCTACTGGTAGCCCCCTGGCCTATTTTAGGATTTTCCCTTGTAGTCCTGGGCTGGGGGCCATTCTAGACAGGTTCTTCTCCCCAGACTCTTCAAGGGTGCCCGGTTCACACTCCTCGTTGGCCATCCTCAAACCTCCCGGTCGTGTTTGTTTCGGACAGTTGGTCTCCGCGTTGCCGCCGAATGTACCGGGACAGCCCATTGGGCCTTTGGTACTCTATCTCCCTTCTCAGAGGCGGCGAAATGTGCATCTGTAGGGTTGCGTAAGCTAGAGCAAGGGGTCGGGCCAGTTCCTCCCGGATCAGATCCCTTGACTTGTCTCTGGTAACTACCTCTCTGTCTGGCTGTCCCGCTATGTAAAGGCTCACATTGAAACCCTAAGGCTCAGAGAAAGATGAAGTACAGAGGCAGACTGAAAACTAAAGATGATGTGTTAACTATTTTAAAATTATGTTCTGCTTGTCAGACCCACATTTGTAGAAGCCGTGTGTTCGCAAGTGACGAAAGAATCACTATTTGAGACCGCGAATATCTCAAGTTTGGTATTTTCTCTAAGGGAGTGTGTCTTCCCGAGAGACTATGTTTTCTCAAGAGAGTGTATTTCTGTACATTTTTCATTCATTTAGCTGACACTTTCTGAACTCTTGGCAAGTGTTAGTGTAAGAGGGTTTTCTCAGGTCAGAGAGCCCAGCATACAAGCATACTTTCTGATCCACACCATGTAGTTTTATTTGTTTGTTTTTGTTTTGAGACCGGGTTTCACCGAGTAGTTCATCATGGCCTTGAATTCACTATGTAGCCCAGGCTGGCCTTGACCTGTCAGCCATCCTCCTGCCTGAGCCTCCCAAGTCCTGGGCTTACAGGCATGCATGATTACACCTGGCTACCATGTCATTTTAATGGATAGAAAATTAAATTAAAATTATTTTCATTAGATGTGCATTATGGGATTAGCCCCTTCACCCAGAAGCTGAAACATCTGTTTTAGGATGGAGGAAAGAATCCACACCCTTTCCTCTATTTGACAGGCATTGTGCTTTGCATACCCTACTTAATCCTCATCACAACTTTGAGAGAAAAGTGAGGCATAGAAAAGTTACTTAATAATAAAGGGCAAAGCCAGGATTAGTAGGTGAATGACTTATATCCAAAGCTATGTTTCTCCTATCACAGGCTACATGAAAATGTACTCCCCCATAGTATGATATGAATGGTTTTGCCTTACTTCCAGATTTAAAGCAACTCAGCCTTGAAGCAACCACCGTTCTGTTTGTTCCTTTATTCTCTTCAGGTGTAGACAAACATATTTAGAAGACCTTAGGAACTGCTACTTATTCCTTAGATTTTTTTGTGGGGGAAAGCATTGTTTTTCCTTGAGATTGACTGACTGTATCAAAGTTAAATTTTAAAAATTACTGATGAAGAATATTTTTTTCATTTGTTTTCACTTTTTTTAAAACAAATGAAGGAAAATGAGTGGTGAGGTTTCTGGGGAAGTCAGTGGGTCTTGTGGTGTGGTTCTAATTCTGGCTTTGTCTATTGCAGAAAGGTCATTACCTTTCCATTTCTCACAATTGGGCTGAGCGCGATTGCATCATGGGGGAACACAGTCCAGACGACAACATCATCTTCTTTGAGGCAGAAGAAGATGACAAGATGCTCAGGTTTGTGGATACAAACGGACTGGTGCCTTCCTCATCTGGAACTGTTTATGATAGGACCACTGTCCTTATTGAGCAGGATCCTGGCACTTTGGAGGATGAAGATGATGATGGACAATGTGGAGAACACTTGCCTTTTCTAGTAGGGGGTGAAGAGGGCTTCCACCTAATAGATCAGGAAGCAATGTCCCAGGGTTATGTGCAACACATTATCTCACCTGATCAGATTCATTTGACTATAAACCCTGGTTCCACACCCATGCCAAGAAATATTGAAGGTGCAACTCTTACTCTGCAGTCGGAATGTCCAGAAACAAAACGTAAAGAAGTAAGTAAAGCAGTGGTTGGGTGGCCTGTTTTGGTTTAGGGCAACTCCTTACACAAATCTTGTTGGCAATTTTAACTGGGTAGTAAAGGAGACCCTGGGGTTAGTGCCTACGGTGGTTTTGCCTGTCAATAGCACATATACTTCATGTTTTGTTGTGTTTACTTCCTTAAACTTTTTGATTGTATGCCTGTGTAGAAATTTAGGAGTATAAATGAGCTTAAATTTTCCTCAAATCATAAATAAAGTGGAAATTTCACAGAAGTAAATCCATGTTTCTGATGCTGAAATAACTAAATTTGGCTTATCTAATAACAAAATAATTGGATTTAGCTTATCTCTGGGTTGTGTATAAATGATTTGTTGTGGAGATGAGTATCTACTGGAATATGCTTTATTAACTTAGTGAATGTTTAATGAATAATAAAAGCTAGCCTTTTATAAGAAATTCAGGCAAGAAACATATCGCAAATGAATGTAGGTTATCTGAAATAAGTTGTCATGTTCATGCTAGGGTAATGTGAGTAAGGTAATAATACATGTCAGGATACTTTGAAAACTGTAAAATATTTTACAAATTGTACTGGTGATGATTAATGGAATACAAGTTACTTTTTAAAGATAGTGGTAAACTTTAGGCTGGAATCTAATTAACTTTGTAAGTTAATTAGAATAAATAGGTCACTGGTAGTTAAAGTGCTAGGGGCTAAATGTAAGATATTGCCAAACAGAAATAGGGTTAAGAAAATACTTTTCTTTTTTGCTGTAATTGAGGTATTAAAATTACATGTGGCTTATGTGTATAGCTTATTCGTGGCATTTGGCTTTTCTTTTTCTAACCTTAGACTCAGAGCTAAAAGGAACCTTAGAGACACCAGGTTGTCTCAACTCTCATCTTGGAATCTCTCTGTAGCATCCCTGATACGAGTTCACTGGCCTGTGCTTGAACATTTCCAGAATGAAAAGAACATGGTCTTTCACAGTTTAGACCAATATATCTGTTGGCTCACTCTGATTGTTAGAAGTCTTTTGCTTATAGAGGCAAAATCAGCCTGCCTGCAGTGCTGCCCACTGGGTTCTAGATCTGCCTTTCTGAGTAGCCTTACTCCCATAGGACAGCCCATTGGGTATGTAAAGATCATTGGTTTACCTATACGTCTGATGCAGACGGACCAACATCTCTGGTACAGACTGCCTGCTTCCATTTAGTTAAGTAGCCCTCTGACAACATTTTCTTCCAGTCTCTTGATGGCTTTGTCAACTTTAATTGACTGAATTCCAGTTTTTTAAAGTCCTTTTAAAATTCAGAGTTGAGCACAATCTTGGAAGTGTGACTCAGTTAGCACTCTATACTGCTTTTCTCTTAATCTGGACATTGTAATACAATTACTACATAGTCTATATTTTATTAGTGATCGCATCTTACTGTTAATTTTTATTGGAAGCCACTGGAATAGTGGTTCTCAACTAAGAATAATTTTGCCCCCAGAAGATATTTGCTAATGTCTAGAGGTATAGCAACACCCTGGGGAGTTGCTACTGGAATCTAGTGGGTAGAGGCTAAAGATGGTGTTAAACATTTTACAGTGCACAAGATGGCCCCACAACAGAGAATTATCTAGCCAAAATGTTAGTGCTGTGGTTGAGAAATCCTGCCTCTCTTATTCTTTTGAATGCTGCTGTCAAGTCTTGTGCAACTGAGTGAGACCTGTATGTAAGCCTTAAGAATATCTCCCTACTAGGCTGAGGCAGAAGGAGTGTGAATTCCAGGCCAGCCTGGGCTACATAACGAGAACCTGTCTCAAAAAACAAAACAAAACACAACACAACACTGGTTTCAGCCATCTTGTACGGGTTTGTTTCAATAGACATTTATAAAGCAAGGTATTGTTACGCTCTGTGAGGTTGCAAATGACTATGGAATTTACAATATAGAAGTGGAAATATATTTATGAAAGTAATCATAAGACATAATGCGGGGGATGCAAAAGAGAGGTACAAATGTCACACTGGGAGCACAGAGAAGCTCACCTTTAGGCTCGGACAAGTCTTATGATAAAGGTAGCAATTAAGCTTTTTTAATGTTTTTGTTTTTAAAACACATAGTACTTGAGCTAGAATGTGTACAATTTAGGGGAAAAGCAAGGGTCCTTCGAAGAGACAGGAACAGCATGAACAAATACATGGAGGTGGAAAACACAGGCAATTTTCAGTGAATAGCCAGTTACCCTGTTGGGACCCTGTCAGTATACTTTTTATGTAAAGGTAATAATAAATATTCTGTGTTTTGCAGGCCATATGGCCTCTGTTGCAACTACTCAATTTTTCTATTATATTACAAAGCAACTATAGATAGAATGTAAATATATAAGCATGGCAGGCACTGTGCTGGATTTGGCCTAATGGCTGTAGTAACCCTTGGACTAGAACATAGGGAGTAGTAGGAGATAAGGATGGAAAGATAGCACACATCCAAACTGGAAGGCAGTGTGATAGCGTGCTCAGGGTTTGAACTGAATCCACAAATAGTGAGAAACCATTCTTGTGTATGAGCCAGGGAACAATATGATTAGAGTGGCGTTTTAGACAGTGCTGTAGCAGAGGTTGTTGCTTGGAGGTAAGAGAAGCTGGAGGCTAAGTGCCCAGTGAGCAGACACTCTGAAGGCAGAAGTGGTAGCACAGGCCTGACACTGGAGGATTGCTGTGAGTTTAAGGCCAGCTGAGCTGCATAGTGAGACCCTGTCTCGAAACAAAAACCAAAAAAGACACATTTACTATAGGTTTAGGGTTTCTTTTAACTCTGATGAAGGAAAGAATCAAGAGCTTTCATAGAGGTATGAGAAAAACTAACAATGTAAAATTTTGTATGTTATTAGAATTTGAGCCATGAGCTGGATGTGATTCAGAGGTTTTGAATCGTGTTGATTGAAGTTTCATCCATTTCTCCAAGTTTGTTGAATATCTGATTGTGTCTTAGCACAGCTGACTGGTGGGGCTGGTGAAGAGTTAAGTAGTGAAGAGTCGGCTGTGGTCTCCACATTCCTATCACTCCAGGCTTTGTGCATGCTGAGGAGAAAGTGGCTAACTGCTCTCTGCTGCCCACCTCCCACCCGCTAAATGGTGCTTCCATTAGCAGGAATCAAGACAGGAAGAGGGAAGAGTCTGATGGGGAAAGTGATGATTTTGGTTGGGCTGTAAATATATAGTCCTTGGAGAAGAGTGACAGGAGCGAGTTGAATGCCTGCTGGAAACATGGGTCTGAATTCAAAGAAACGATGGGGGATTAGAATCATGGGTCCGTGAGAGACAGTAGTTTAAACTATAGACAGTTTACTCAAGGAAGAAATAAGAGTTGGTCTGATAATTTAAGTTGAAAAGAGAAAGAGGAAATAGAGAGATACAGAAGTCAAAGAAATGGGTGGAATGCAGTCACAGATGCAGAGGGCCGAGTGAATATTTGTATATGACCCTGCGGGGGAGTTGAGGAGCCTGGAAGAAGCCCCTGGCTCAGCCAGTGCACATCCTAAGAAGACTCTCAGGAGAGACTGGAGGCCCAAGTCTGAATGTTGAAGAAATGGGTCATGAGGAAGCAGGAAGTGTCAAGTTTTTTTTTTTTTTTTTTTTTTTTTTGCTATACTAGAGATTGAACCCAGGGCCTTCACAATGAACTACATCCCTAGTCCATTTTTATTTTTTCTTTTGAGACAGGGTGTCGCTAAGTTGTTAAATTGCCCAGGATGGGCTAGAATGTGGAGTGATTTTTCTTTTTTTTTTTTTTTGAGGCAGGGTTTCATTATGCATTTTAGGCTGACCTTGAACTTGCAGTGATCCTCCTGTCTCAGCTTCCCAAGTGTGGGATTACAGGCGTGCACCACCATGCTCAGCAGTCTCTGAAATCTTGCCTGATGGCTAGATATTGAGGAGCTTCACCTTCCTGAAGCACCGTCTCTCCTTAGCTTTTTATTTGATAGTGCTTTTACCTTGGCATTTAACCCATCTGATTGGCCTGAAGAAACTGGTGTTGATGCCTGTTTAGTAGTAGCCCCAGGGTTCTTAACCACCTTACTCCTCTCACTCCTTTTTTTCTTTTTTTTCTTTACTTTTTCTTGGTTGTACTGACAGTGAACCCAGTGTTACACTGAGCTACATCCTCAGCCCACTTTTAAATTTTTGAGGCAGGGTCTCACCAAGTCACTGAGGCTCCCCTGGAAATTGCGACCCTCTAGCTTTGCAGTCCCCAGTGGGATTACAGGCATGTGCTGCCATCCTCCCCACCCTGCCAGTTTAGTTTTTTTCTTGTATCTCTATGCAAAGGGTTACTCTTAAAAACTCGTATCATTTGATAACTAGTCTTCTTGGCTTCTTAAGCAGCTTATTTTCTGAGTCAGATTTTAGCCTGATTTTCCTGTTTACACTTTATTGTTCTATTGTTCCCCATGGTGTAGAATTGGCTTAACTCTTACTTCATTTTTTTTCCGCTCATCCTTGTCTAGTGCAAAAATGATCCAACCAGAGCCTTGCCATAGGTGTTGTCTTTTCCTCCTAAGGACCACTTGTCACTGATGTTTTGCTGTTGTCTCTCTATTCGTTTGGTAGCTTTAAGAAATTCTGATCAAAAGTGTTCTTAAGGTTTGGTCCTCTACTCCAGCTTTGTGAACAACGGTTCATTCAGTTAGTTCATGCAGCCCATGTTCTCCCAAACTCTCTTGCATCTGTGCCCTCCCAGAGAACCTACCGGGACTGTACTTACCTGGTTCATCTACCTCACTCTCAACCACATTGGTGAACATAAATGTATCCTGCGTGGCTCACAGTTTTCTGCTCATAAGTAAGTTTTCTACCCAATAAGTAAGAAGAAATCCTGAAACCATACACCAGATATGATGCACTGATGGACAGAGTATCATTCCCTCTCTTCTTCCTTTCTTTCTTTCTAGCTTTGAACTCACTATGCTCACTGAGAACTCTCAGTGATCTTCCTGCCTCAGCCTCCTAGAGTGCCAGGATTACAGGTGTATGCCACCATGCCCAGCTGAGAGTTTTGTTTTCTAAACTGACAGATTTTTAGTAAAAGAATAAAGGGGAAGAAAGAATAAAGGGGCAGATAGACTCCAGTGTTTTGGAGCCTTTCCTCAATGTGTCCTTTACGCAGGAAGACCTAGTTCCAGTCTTCTTCCTGGGTATGAATCCCTTAGGCAGCACAGTGATGCGCCGAGACAGACCAGCGCAAGGCTGACTCTCCTGGAGGGGAGCTGCCCACTTCCCCTCTTTGCATAAGGTGATTACAGCTCTTGACTGGCCCTCTTCTGAATGCTCACGGAATTGCCATTCACAACGGGGACCAAGACTCACTGCTTAAAAGTCCAGACTTAAGAATCCATTCACTTTTCCCCCAAGCTTTTGTTTGTTTTTTATGGACTCTTGCTACATAGTTCAGGCTGGCCTTGAACTCTTGCTCATGGCAATTCTGTCACAGCTTCCTGTGCTATAAATACAGGAGAACATCACCACACCCAGCTCTCCTGCTTTTTGATTTATCTCATTTTGTTAAATATCAGTATCTTTTGTTTTGTTTTATTTGCGGTACTGGGGATCAAACTCAGGACCTTACGCTTGGCAGGCAGGTGCTTATGCCACTGAGCTATATCCCCAGCCCTGTCCTGAAGGTTTGGAGTCTAATAGGGAAACTGCTAGTAGCTGTATGTGTGAGGTTCTGTAGGCAGTCTAGAACAGGGTGCATTTCCCACTTAACTGCTGTATGAAATTGTTTCATCTGTGGGTGCCCTACATGCCTGTGGTGCCTAGTGTTCACACCCTTCGTCATCACTGCTTCTATCATGGAGGGCCCCAAGCCCAGGAGAGGGACATGGTTGGTTTTATGTGTACAGTGGTTTTCAAATGGTACTATAAGAAGGATAGCTCTCGAATTTATATTTTGTGTAGGCTGTGCGTCGTAAGTATTGCTAACATTTTGCTATTGTGAGACATTGGAAAGAAGCCTGAACTTTAGTGTGTTTTTCTTTCATTTAAATCAAACTTATTCTTAGAACTGTTCCTTCTGTGAAGGATAGTTTCAACCTAGCCTCCATCTTTTTACTGGTATATATGAGCAGTGTGACCATGGGCAAGCTGCTCTATGTCTTCCTTTATGAAGTGGAAATAAAAGTACTCCATTGCATTCTGTGAAGATTAAATGAGATTTGTGCACATAAAAATATACAACAGTATATTCATAAAACATTTATCATAACATCTGGTGTGTCATGGTTGTTCGGTGAATGTTCATTGGTTTTCTTTGAGACCGTCTCTGGCTGGCCTTGAACTCACGGTCCAGCCCATGCTGGTCTTGAACTTGGGGCAGTCCTCCTCCCTCAGGCACCTGAGGGCTGGGATTATAGGCCTGGGCCGCGACTCCTAGCTGTTTGTTTGCTTTCTTTTCCTCACGGGTCCCATGGTTTTCTCAAAGGTTAAAATGTGGTTTGTTAAGAACTCTTTTTAGGAAGCATTTTTTCCTTGCGACAAGGTTATACATTGTGGTTGGATTCCAGGGTAGCCCATATGAGACCCAGTAGCCCCTAATTAGCTGAACTGTCGTATTAACACCACTGTAGCATTTGAACCATCATTTATAGCTGTGTTTCAAAATGAGGACATTCGTGGTCCGTCTGAGGGTTCTGTGAGTACCAGTCTTTGCCACAGGTAATTTTTATCCTTGTTCTTGGCTCTTTTTGAATTCTTAGTACCAGGCCACTGAAAATTACTGCTGGGGTGGGCTCCGGGCTAAGCTGAGGGCCCCAGCAGCTAAGGAAGGAAGACTAGCTCAGGTGTGGTGGTGCACACCTCTAATCCCAGCACTTGGGAGGCTAAGGCAAGTTTGAAGCCAACCTGGGCTGCAACGTGAGTTCGTGGCTAGCCTGAACTGTAAGCAACTGATAGCGAAATCCTGTCTCAGAAAGACAAAAAGAACATAGAAGAAGAAGAAAAGAAAAAAGAATAAAGATGCCCACTGTGCTGCGGGTGGCAGTACAAAGAGGGTGAGGTAAGTGACTTCTGTTGAGTATGGGACCTGCTGTGCTCCAGTCACTGAGTCAGGGGCCTTAACACAGTTTTGTATTTTATCTTAATAGCAATCTTATAAAATAGGTACAGTTAGCCCCCATTTTACAAACGAAAAAAAAAAAAAGAGGCTTACAGACCTCCAGGTAAGCTGGGTGTGGTGTCTCATGCCTATAATAGCAGCTGTTTAGAAGACTGAGTCAGGATTGCAAGGCCAGCCTGGGCAGTTTAGTGAGACCCTGTCTCAAAATGCTGGGGCCATAGTTTAGCACTCTCTCGAGTTCAATCCCTAGTACAACCCTCCCCTCCTCACCGCCCCTCAAAAAGCCTGTCATGTGGAACAGGATTGAACTGAGGACTTTTCTGGATACCAGAGCCTGTGCTTTCTGCCAGAACAACCACTTTTGCAAAGATGGGATAATTAGACACTAAGACCTGTTGGCTGCAAACAAGGCTGAGAAACGAAGCAGGGCAGCAGGATGTCGCTAGTTCTGTAGGAGTAGGGCACTGGGGTGTGGAAACAGCTCTGGAGAATGATGAATCCATGAATTCACTCTGGTGGCAGATGCTGGAAGGGCTCCTAGAGAAACATCATTTTGGAGCTCTTATGTTTCTGATTCAAGCATTCTGGTTGTCCATGGCAGAGTAGAAGAAGTGAGATTATTGCCAACATGGGGAGCAGTTTTGGTATTGGGGAGGGAAGGGAAATTACTGGTGATGGGGAGGGAAGTCCTGTAGCCATAGTCAGATCCATCCTTTGTAAGAGAGCTCATCGCGGGACAGTCGGAATCAGAGTCCTTGTTGAGTTGAGACTGCGGATATATGGAGAATCTAGTTCTTTCAGACTGTCTCACTTTTTTTTTTTTTTTTTTTTGGTTTTACTTCTAGCGGAAGCCTGGCCCTTTTTTTGTTTTCCTAATTTTATTTAGTTTGTTTTTTGTTTTTTTGAGGCAGATTCTCACTATGTAATTCAAGCTAGCCTTCAACTCACTGTGGAGCCCAGGCTGGCCTCGAATTTGTGCCAATTGCCCTGTCTCAGCCTCCTGAGTGCTGTGATTATAGTTGTGTGCCATTGTGCCTGGCTGTTGTGTTTTTTGAGACAGGATCTTGTTATGTAGCTGAGACTGGCCTTGAACTCTGAATCCTGCTGACTCGGCCTCCTGAGGTGAGATTACAGGTATATGCCACCACACCTGGCTTTTTCCTAGCTTTTGAAAGTTATTGTCTATTGGAGTTTTAATGTTTACTTTTTTCACTCTGCTTATCTCATAGTACCTTTTTTCCTCTGATTCTGTTGACTTAACAAGTCAGTCATCTGTTAAATATTTCTCTATTTTAAAATTGCTTAGAACACTTTGTAAATCATATATCAGGTTTCTGAATACTCATGCGTCCTGCCCATTAGTAGCATTGGAGTCCACCATTAGTGAGCCCAACCTGTCCTCCACCGTGCTCCTTAGCATAGTAATCAGCAGCTGTCTGAGGCACTGCAGGAAAATTAGTGGTGCTTAGAATCTTAAGCTCTCCTGGAGAAATAAATTTCCTTTATATCCAGTGCAGTCTTCGGTGACAGACTCATATTACAGCTACACTTTTTGGGGAGGAAGTTTGCTGGCAAGCAACTGAGCTACAACCCCAGCACCCCCCTTTTTTTTTTTTTGAGACAAATTTTCACTTAAGTTACCCAGGGAGCTCTAGTGTTGGATCCTCCTACCTCAGCCTCCCAGGGTGTTGGGTTATAGGTGAGTGCTACCACACCCAGTTTATAGGTACTTTTAATCATTTTGATAAGCAAACTAATTATGTGTCACCCCTTCCTGAGGCCTTTAAAATCAGCAGGGTTATCAGCTTTATAGAGAAGCCCTTCTGTCATCCAGGTTTCAGTTACATTCTTCTGTATATTGCTGTCGTGTGCTGAGCATCCATTATCAGGCAGCGCCTCAGCCTGCATCATTCTTACCTGTTTGATTCTTTTCATTTTGAGCTCCTTGAGAGAATGGGTATTTTTGTTTTTTGCTTTGTTTTGTTTTTGTATTCCTAGCACCAAGCATAGTGCAATTTCTGGAACATAATTTTTTGAATATGCAAATACGAAGCCTTATTGTACGTATGTATGTATGTATTATGTTTTAAACCCTTAGTGTATCTATTTTTTTTTTTTCCCTTAGTGTTTCTAAAGGTACCAAATGTTGTAAAACCTCCTCTGTGTAATCATGAAAACCTGCATTCATGTTTTTTTGCAACTTCCTGTTCTGATCAGTTTGAGGAGGGTTAGGTTTCCCCTTTTGTGAAATTTAGCACTATTTTAAAGTAACTCTGAAAGACAGAGTGATGACTTCCACTTATTCCTTTAGAAGAGGTGGTAGGTTATTCATTTGTTCAAAGTAAATGCCTGCTCCCCCCATAACCCACATACTTCCTAGTCTGTGTCCTCTCCTTTTTTTTGAGACAGGGCCTTGCTATGCAGTTCAGGCTGGCCTGAACTTTGTAGCCCAGGCTGGCTCTGAACTTGCAACAATCCTCCTGCCTCAGCCTCCCGAGTGCTGGGATTACAGGCGTGTGCCCCCACACCCGGCTCTGTGTCCTCTCCTAAGTGCTCTCCAATCTGTGTGTCTGCTGTGCTCACTGTCTCACATGCTGGCTTCAGCTCTGTATTCCAATGAAACGAGGTAGGCCAGGGCAGTTATGACTCTGCAAGTTGCCCAAAATGGAAGATACTTTTATCACCTCTGCTACATCTGACCAGGTTCTATGACCACTGATTGTCCTTCTTGATACTTTCTTAGCATTACATTTAACTAGTTATGTTCATTTGTACATTTGTTCAAAAACTATGAATGGAAACTGGGTGTGGTGGCCGAGGCAGTTGGATCACAAGTTCAGAATCAGTTTGGACAATTTACTGAGGTTGTCTTAAAGAAAAGGAACTGAGCGTGGTGGTATACACCTGTATTCCCACCATTCTGGGAAGCTGAGCCAGGAGGATCACAAATTCCAGCTCAATCTGGGCAATTTAGTCAGGCGTGGTGGTGCAGGCCTGTAATCCCAGCACTTGGGAGGCTGAGGCAGGAAGGTTGCTGCAAATTTGAGGCCAGTTTGGGCTATATAGTGACATGAAGGCCAGCCTGGACTACATAGAGGGACCCTGACTTAAAAAACAAAAAAGATCTCAGCAGTTTAGTGACTTAAAACTAAGACTCTGTCTTAGTGAGATCCTACCTCAAAAAAAGTGAGGGACTGGAATGTAGCTCAGTATGAAGGCCTTCGGTTCAATCCCCAGTACCGCATTTAATCAGTCAGTCAATCAGTCACTGAGTTGGATAGAATGCCTCTTATCCACAACGCTCTTCTCTGGTGTTGTGTGATCAGTGAACAGGATAAACAAGATCACTGTTGTCATGGAGCTTATGGTCCAGATGAAAAGTAGACATTCATTCCAGTCAATTATTATTTAGCACCTGCTGTTTTCCAGATATCCCTTCAGCATATCAGCTGAAGAGAATGTTGTAAATTATACAATACTTGTTTACATAATTACTCAAGGAGCTCTATACTGAGCTACATTCCCACCCCTTTTTTATTTTTCATTTTGAGTCAGGGTCTTATTAAATTGCCAATGCTGGTCTCAAACTTGTGATCCTTCTGCCTCAACCTCCCCAGTAGCTGAGATTACAGGTGTGCACCGCCATCCCCGGCTCTCATCTGAATTGTACTGTAAGGAAGTGCAGTCCTCCTTCGTTATCCCCTGGGGACTGGTTCAGACTACCCTTCCTTCCCCGTAAGGTTACAAAACCTATGCATGCTCAAGTCCCAGGGTTTGCATATAACCTCTGTACGTCCTCCCACTTACTTTAAATCACCTTTAGATTAAATCCCTAGTATGATGTAAGGTGCTGCATAAACTGTATCTGTTGAGTACAGATGCAGAGCCCACAGATACACAGGACTGATTGAATAGGAAGTCTTCAAATCCTAAATAAATTAGGTGTGACGAAGGGGCGGGCAGGAAAGAATTCCTTAGAGGAAGGATCACTGAATTGGCCAGGCACAGCAGCTCAGATGGGAGCAGGGCAGAGAGACAGGAGAGGAAGTTAATTATTTATTACCATTACTTTTCATGAAGTTATCAACTGCTGTAGCGTTTTAAGAAGGAAAGTCTGCTCTCATTCTTTGCTGCTGTGGTAAGCTTCATGATTAAGACATAGACTGTTTTATTGCAGAATCCACAGTTCTAGTTCTCCTTACTGGTCAGTGATTCTTTTGAAATCACTATTGGGAGCATGGAAGAAGTTTGTAGTCTCATTTATTTATTTCTGTGAAACTGGATTAAACCTATGGCCTTTACACTGAGCCCACCCCTTTTTTAATTTTTATTTTGGGACAGGGTCTCATTAAGTTCCGCAGGCTGGGCTCCTCCTGCCTCAGCCTGGCTGAGTGCTGGGATTACAGGTGTGTACCACCGCGCCTGGCTACAAGTTTGTGTTCTTGATGGGAAGTCAGGAGGAACGCGTGAGAGGGTAACTGACAATATACACCAAGAGTCAAAGGGGCGGTGTAAGCATTTCTGACCTGTAGGGAAGGGCACAGGGGTGATTACAGAAGCCCATGGGGGTAGTGAGGCTTGCACTGAAGGAGGAGAGACTCAGAACGGCAAAGAAAGGCACTGGGCATTGCCAGTAGTGGGTAGAGGAGAGTGCAAAAGCAAGGAAGTAGGAATTCCAAATTGTAGCTGGGGCTGGGTGCACGGTTTCCTGTGGGCCTGGGCAGGGCCCCGTGTGGCTCTTTCCTGAGTAATGTGATAGAAAGCGGCGGAGGCCCTGGGCAGTTTCTTGAATATCAGTCCAAGGGATTGAGACCATCCTCTCAGCAGAGATGGCGTGTGTGGAACACTGTGCTAGAATTATTCCAGCACCTGCCTCAAAGCTAGGTGCTAAGACCTGAGACCAATGGCTGAATCATTTAGTTCAGCAGGTATCTGTGAAGCACACCCTGTGATGCAGTGGGAAGGGCAAGCAGAGGGGTGAGTGGGCTGTGCCTAAGACTGAGCAAGGTCATATTGGCGTTGGACCAAAGAGATAAGGAGTATGAAGGGCGTGTCTGTCTGCCCTCCCTCCCTCCTTCCCTCCCTCCCTCCCTCTTCCTTCCTTCCTTCCTTCCTTCCTTCCTTCCTTCCTTCTGTCCGTCCATCCGTTCGTCCATCCATCCATTCGTCCGTCCGTCTGTCTTACTTTGTAGCCTAGGCTGGTCTTGGATTTGTGACTTTTCTCCCTCTGCATCTGCTCAAAAACTAACCTAGTGTGATGGCACACACTTGTAATCCCAGCACTGAAGAGGCTGAGGCAGAAGGATCACCGCAAGTTTGAGGTCAGTCTGGACTATATAGTGAGACCCTTTTGAGAGGGAGGGAGAGAGAGACAGTGAGAGAAAGGGAGGGAGGGACAGAAAGGGGGAGGGAGAGAGAGAGAGAGAGAGATCTACTCCGAAGGCTGCTTGTACCGCTGCTTGCCATCCCTGCACTCCTTCTCCACTTCCCCTTTCATTGTTTCGCCCTAATCCAGACTTCTGCCCCCAGAGTCTTGCTGAGTCATTAGCGAATTCCTGGCTGTTGATTGGGTTGTTTCCATGCCCTTATCTTCCTTGCTTTCTGTAATGTTTGACATTTTGAGCCCGCTTTCCTTTGGCTTCTGTAGCGTTCTTCTTTGCCTCCTTTCCCAGCCCTTTCTCCCACTTCCATCAAGGACTTCTCATTTACCAGTCAGTGTGTCACTGTTGGCGACTGTCAAGGTCTGTTCTTTTTCCTCTTACAAGAGCTATTATTTGTTGGGTGCTTACTGCATGCCAGTGACAATGTTAAAATGCCTCACACAGATTATTCTTAAACCTGGCAACAACCTCCAGAAGGTAGCCTTTGCTCCTTCCTTGGCACACAGAGAAATAAAGGCTCCGTGAGTAATTTCCTAAGGTTACACAGTAGATGGCAGAGCTGGGCCTCGAGTCTGAGCCTGGCTTATCGCACAGGTAAAGCCAGCCAGTGCCTGCGGACCCAGGGCTCCAGCCATGGGCCCTGTAGGCTCTCTCTAGCTGCCAGCCTGTGTGTCCCAGTGTACTGTACACTGGCTGCTTCTGCCTCACCCAGTTCCTCCTCCTGCCCGTCCAGCCCCGTTTTGGCAGCTGTGACCAAGCCCTAGGCTTGGGCTTGCTCTCAGCTGTGCCTCTCCTGCCCTCCCACTCCTCCACACGCAGCTGTCCCTTCAACCAGGCCCTGCCACCGCTCTTAATCTCTCCTGGGATGGCCGCAGTCACTTCCTCAGTCGGCTCTCCTCATCTCTCTCCTGAACTGTTGCTGGTTTTCTCCTCTGCTCTCTCACCCGCCCTTCCTGCACGGTGCAGTCAGGGTGATCTCTTAGGCTCATCTCTGACTGTGGTGCTGTCCGGGTTACAGCCCGGCAGTGTTTCTCAGCAGTGTCATCCTGGGGCTGAGCCTCGTTTTCCTTGCCCTGCTTTGTGGCCTCCGCAAGCCTCTTCACTTCCACGGACTTCAGTGCTTGTGCTTCGCTAGGCCATCACACTTACTGAGCTCCATGCGCGTCCCCTGCTCTTCTCTTTCAGAATACTCATTCTTCCTGCCTTGTTTGAGGACTGTCTGCACAGCTCATCCTAGAAATCAACGCTTAAAAAAAATCCTTTCAGGGTGACACCTTGGCTTCTAGGCCTTCACTTATTCTCAGTGATTTTTAGAGGGGCTAGAAATTCCTTTTTTATGTCCCCAAAACTCCTTGTTTGAAGCTTAGTACGTTGTGTAGTACTTTGTCCATGTCTGCATCTTTTCAGTCCGCCCACCTTAAAGGCAGATATTCCTGTCTCACATTTTGATCTGTGGTATTGCACATGTTGCAGGCACACGATGCAGCGGCTGTTGAATGAGCAGCAGCAGTGTTCTGCAGTGCTGTCGCAATGCACTGTGGCTGGGCCTGGACAGAAGTTAGGGTTAAAGACTGGTGCATGAGGGTATTGGTTAAAGCTAAAGAGTATGTAATACCAGCACCTTGATATGTATAATAGCAAATAAATTATAAAGTGCTTTCACAAATATTTTATCTCTGTCTTTTTTTTTTTGAAAGAGAGGGTCTTACTATATAGTGCAGGGTGGCTTTGAACTTGGTTATGTAGCCCAAGCTGGTCTTGAGCTCACAATGATCTTCCAGCCTCAGCCTCCTGAGTGCTGGGATTACAGACGTGTGCACCATCATACCTAGCATTTTATCTCATTTTGTTCTACTCTAATCCACTGTGAGCCAGACATAGTGACACAGGCCTATAGCCCCAACTATTTCAGAGGCTAAAGGAGGAAAATAGTAAGTTTGGGTCTACCCTGGGCAGTTTAGTGAGTACCTGTGTCAAATAAAAATGAAAGGCAGGGCTGAGCATGGTGGTACACACTGTAATCCCAGCATTCGGATGCTGAGGCAGGAAGATCGCCATCTTCAAGGCCAACCTGTACTATATAGCTAGAGCTTGACACGCCCCCCCCCCAAAATCCAGGCATGGTGGTACATACTATAATCCCAGCACATTGGGAGGCTGAAGCAGGAAGATTACAAATTCAAGCTCAGCCTGGGGAGCTTAGTGACTTAGACCATGTCTCAAAGTAAAAAATGAGACAGGATGGCGATATAGCTCAGTGTAAAGGCTCTAGGTTAAATCCCTAAGACTGCAAAATAAGTACATACATATAAACATATATTTAAAAAATATAGTAAAATAATAAAAAGGACTGAGAATGTACAGCTCAGTGCTCCTTGGGCTCAATTCCTAGTCGTGCAGGAAAACAAAACAAAATAAAAACAAGAACAAGAACAAAATACACACATACACACCTATAATACCGGTACTCAGGAGGCTGAGGCAAGAGGATCGCAGTGATTTCAAGACCAGCCTGGGCTACAAAGTGAGTTCAAGGCTAGCCTGAACTGCACAGTGAAACCCTGTCTCAAAAAGACAAAAAAAGAAAAAAGAAAATGAGAATAATTCTAGCACTTGGAGAAGTTGACACAAGAAGAATACAAATTTGAGTCAAGCATGGGCAATCTGCCAGCTGTGGTGGTGCATACTTATAAAACCAGCATTTGGGAGGTGGAGGCAGGAGGATTGGTGTGAGTTGAGGCCAACCTGAACTATGTAGTAAGACATTGTCTCCAAAAGACCAAAGGGAGGGAGCATTTATTAAGATCCTGTCCCAGAATAGAAAATGAAAAAGAGCCAGGCCTCGACGATGCATGCCTATAATCTCGGCACTCTGGGAGGCAGAGGTAGGAAGATTGCAAGTTTGAGCTCATCTTGGGTGACCTAGTCAGTGTCTGCAAGTAAGTGGGCTGGGGATACAGCTCCCTGTGAAGGCCCTGAGTTCCACCCCTGGACTGCACATGTGCCTAGGTAGGGGTGGAGCCCAGTGGTAGAGCTCCTGGGTTTGATCCCTGGCGTGACAAAGCCAAGCAGCTGACTCACTTGTATTGTCTCTGTCTCCTGAGAACTGAGCCCTTCTGTCCTACTGATGAGACTCCCTCTGTCTGCCAGGTAAAGCGGTACCAGTGCACCTTTGAGGGCTGTCCCCGAACCTACAGCACAGCAGGCAACCTGCGCACCCACCAGAAGACTCACCGAGGAGAGTACACCTTCGTCTGTAACCAGGAGGGCTGTGGCAAGGCCTTCCTCACCTCTTACAGCCTCAGGATCCATGTGCGCGTGCACACGAAGGAGAAGCCATTTGAGTGCGATGTGCAGGGCTGTGAGAAGGCGTTCAACACGCTGTACAGGTCAGCCTCTTCACCGTCGTGCCATCAGCCCAACTCTGGTGGTGCTGGATGACAGCTCTTTCTCCTTGAGTAGGAAAAGTGTTCACTTCCAAGGCTTTGACATTCATGGGTGCGGCTGCCTACTTAAAGGTGGATATATCTGAGGTTAGCTGGAAGTGATAATGCATCCGTGTTTAGTTTTGCATCTTGTGGAGTGACATACAGGTAGTTAAGGTAGCACAATGTATCGCCTTGGCACAGGATCTTTATATTAAGGATTCTGTAACTTTCTTTCCTACCTCCCCTGCTACAACTTTTTTCTACCCTTAGAAATGAGGAGATGGAGCTGGGTGTGGTGGCACACACCTGTAATTCCAGCACTTGGGAGGCTGAGGCAGGAGGATCGCTGTGAGTTGTAGGCTAGCCAGGGATATATAGTAAGTTTAAGACCAGCCTGAATTACAGAACGAGACCCTATCTCAAAAAAAAAAAAAAAAAAAAGCTTGGGGATATAGCTCAGCAGTGCACCGCCTGAGTTTGATTCCTGGTACCTGCTGCCGCACCCCCAAAAAGAAATGAGGAGCCGATTGTGGTGGCACAGCCTGTAATCCCAGCACTTGGAAGGCTAACACAGAGGGATCGCTGTGAGTTCTAGGCTAGCCTGAGCCCCATAGTTCAAGGCCAGTCTGAACTACATAGTGAGACCCTGCCAACAAAAAAGAAAGAAAGAAAGGCGCTGCCTGCGTGATGGCTTTTGTCTTTTCCGCATTTATATTAGGGGACTGACATAAGTCTCCGATATTTGGTATAAAATACCAGAAGTGACAACACTTAGAAAGTACACGCTGCACCTGTGGTCTCATGACAGCTGGGAAGTGAGTGAACGCAGAGAGGCTGTGGGACTGGCTCGGGGTCCCTGCCCAGAGGTGTGTGGCGCCTGGACTCGCGTCCTGTCCAGGCTGTCTCTGGAGTGCTGCTCACAGCTCCTTGCCGCTCTGAGCGGCTGCTTGGGGGAAGTGTGTTGTGTGCTCGCGCTGAGGGTGTAGGGTTCCTGCACACCTGATCCCGGGGCACATGAAGCTGGCACGGGGAGGCTCTGTGGTTCATTATCCCACTGGGCATTTCTCTGGGTATTTTCCAGACTGAAAGCACATCAGAGGCTTCACACAGGGAAGACGTTTAACTGTGAATCTGAAGGCTGCAGCAAATACTTCACCACACTCAGTGATCTGAGGAAGCACATTCGGACCCACACAGGAGAAAAGCCATTTCGGTAGGTCCTGCTGTTCTCCATTTGTCGCCTGTCAGTTTTCAGTGGGGTGTGTTGATGTGCTGCAGGAACTCCTCACCTGTGCTGTGACCAGCGACTTCAGGTGAGAGTAATACAGTAGGGTTCAGGGCCATCCTCCCTCTGTGGATGATCCTGTTGGCCTCAACCCTTACTCTCTTTTTTTTTGGTATTAGTAGGAATTGAACCCAGCGCCTTCACATTGAGCTACATACCCAGCTCTTGTTTTTAAAATTTTGCTTTGAGACAGGATCTTGCTCAGTTGCTCACACTGACTTTGATCTTGAGCCTTAGGGTCCTAGTAGCTGGGGTTATGGGCACACTCCATCATCCAGGATTTCGGGGCTGGGGATATAGCTCAGTGGAATAAGCACTTGCCTAGCAAGTGCAGGGTCCTGAGTTCGATCCCCAGTACCGAAAAAAAAACAAAAAACAAAAAAAAACTAGTGCATCATCCAGGATTTCCTTTTATTTTTAAGAAATATATGTTGAAACTCAAAAATGTGGTAGGTACGTATAATAGTGCTAGGGAAATACTAGGAAGCAGGCTGTCCTCAAAACTCTGATCTGGTGAAAAAGAATTACAGGTAAGCAGACAGTATCTGTGGCTGTGAGATACCCAACATGCCGTGAGGACCGAGAGGGTCACTTACTGCAGAACCAAAGAGGGCGAGGGAGGGATGGATGTGAGAGAGGTGAGGGGTGGGATCGCTTAGGTACCTGGTATAGGTATTGTGATTTGTTCCTTGCCCAGTTGTTACTTTATAGTGTCTCACGTGTGTGTACACAGACCTACAGGATGAGACATTTTATGTGTCTCTCAGTGTATATATGTACGTTTAATGTGTATGCTTGAAGAAGAAACTTGTGTCATCTGCTTTCCTCTCTGGTCATAGGATGTTCAAGGCATTCAAGCAGGTGTTCAGAAACAGCTTTGGGATGATTATGGACATTTTCTATGAGATAATCTGTTTCTAAGGATTTCCCTAGATGTAATGTAAATATATTGCGGAAGATTGCCCATAAATAATGTCTTTGAATTTTGGCAGGAGTTATTGCTCTTGAGTTCATGGCATTAAATATGGTGCCTATCCATTCTCAAATGACTGTTTAGCATACTTAGAAGCAATTTAAA